>JAULCF010095560.1:0-12563 GCA_032361265.1 Devaleraea mollis | reverse complement strand
CCTTCTGGGCGCACCAACCTACTTGCAGTAGCTTAGCACTAACCCATCTCACTCCCTCTCTCTCTCAGAGCACGTGCTCTCCTCGCCCGTGCTCATCAGACCGCCCTCTAAAGGCTAGGATTAGGCAAGTGGTCTATGATTCCACCAATGGCCTCGGCCTAGGAGCGGTGGGTTACCTAAGGAGGTAGTTCACTCGAGGTTTTGATGGTTTGACCTTCAAGCCTCATCTTGTGGAGGAAACTTTTAGTTGTGATAAAACAAAAACTTTTTATGGGTGTTTTAGAGGGCGTTTATTCTCAACTGACCTCTTCTTCTTTGCCTTACATTTACAGTGTACCCATTGATCTTGATGGTAATCGTGCACTGTACGGTAAACGAGGACAACGGTGGAGCCTTCTGTTTTACAGTTGTACTGTACCCTTCTTTTTCATGCTAAAATCTGTACTGTAACGTAAAAGGCAGAGTGCCTGCACTCAGTGCGCTGCCCTCTAGAATTTTACCTTACAGCGGGATCCAGGATCGATGGCGCCTGAGAAAACTTCACCTTTGTTTGCGAAAGCAGCAGCTTGCATGCATGGAGCATAAATGATCATAGCCGGCGGTGTTTCAAAACACGAAAAAGAGGCAGTTGAGTGCTTCGGACGTTTAAAATGGTTCAAAGCCATACAAAACAGTCGAAAGTAGAGGACCTAGGCGTGCAATATTCGCATGATGGCGCCAAGACAATTTATAGGAGCAGCTTTTACTTTTCGGGAATTTGGTGTCTTTTAGACTTTAACGTCATTTTCGTCTTTAAACCAAGGAGATGACACTAAAGACACCGATTTCCGAAAACGTAAACCTGTTCGGCAATTGCTCGTTAGAGCATAATATGACTTTTCGACTTCAGATCTAGCAGGAGAGACAATAGACAACGACTTCCCAAAAAGTAAACCTGTTGAGCAATTGCCAGCTAGTTCATAACGAGCTCACGGATTTACTTTTGAGAGATCGGTATCTTTTGTGTCTCCAATATTATGGACTTACAAGCAATTGCTCATCAGGTTTACCTTTTGGGAACTAGGTGCCTTTTCAGTCTCCTGCTTGGTTTGAAGGCGAAAAGAAGTTAACGTCTTTTTCGTCTTCAACACAATATATTACATTGAATCATAGCCTTGCCAAGGAAAGGTTCGTAGCTCCTGATCTCGCTCTCCTTTTTGTTTTGTTTTTGCTCTTGTGCAATTGATTTACTGTACCGCGGGCAGGACTTGGCAATAGGCAGAGTATGGAGTTAGTTTACAGAGTTCACTGCCTACTTTACTCGCTACTCCGCGTAGTAGGTTGGAGTAGGTTGGCCGGTTCAAGTCGAGTAGGATGAGGAGAAAACACTCTACCCTTCCGCCTACTCCAGGATACCGTACTTTTGGTATGATAACCCTCGCTATGAGAAGATAGTTGATCACGAAATTGGTGTTCTTTACTCATGTCATTCACGTGAATGACATGAGGAAAGAACACCAAGTTCGTGATCAACTATCTTGTGATCCCATGTTTAGGCGTAAACTACTCGACCAGTTTTGTAAAAAGCAGCGTTTTTTGTCCACGGGTGGTGTAGTTTTTCGAGTAAAATAAGTTGGAGTAGGAACTTCTACTCCACACGTGTCCACACGTGTGGAGTAGAAATGTACTTGAGTAAACTCGCTCAGATTTCGGTCGGAGTGGGTAGTAGGTAGTAGGTAGTAAGTGGCTACTAGTGGAGTAGTTAGAGCAAGACTATCGCACGTGCTACTTTTACGTGCTATTTGGCGATCTAATTCTAAATTTTGTGCTACTTTTGAAAACGCAGGACTATCGCGCAGCGCTATATTTGACGTTTGGAATGCTAATCATAATTCGAAATGGGGAGAAAGGACCTGATTTCAATTCTTTCGGTTCGGTATATTTTTTTCCTTTTTTCGCATTGCTTTCCTCGCCACCTGGCGTCCCCCGCTTTTTTACGCATATTGCACGCGTCCTTCTTCGCCGAAAGACGCCGTCTACTTCATGCACAAGCATGCTGCGCCTCTCGGTGCGGAAGGACTAATGCAGTTCTGATTTCGTAAGGAAAGTTTTACGAATGTGAAAGCGCGCGCTCACTTCAATAAGGTAGTGCACGCCCTCATGCATTCGCGCTAGTCAGAGCGCCTGAGAGTAGCCACTCTCGCTCTGTATGCAGTGTAGCGATATCACTTCCCACTGTATGCAATCGTTTACTCAAGAAAAATGATCTTCGACTCTATAGAGTTGAAGATTATTGTTCTCGAGTAAACTATTGCTAACAGTGGGATTTGATGTCGCTACGCTGCAGTGACAAGATAGTAGATGAAGGAAGCTCGTCGTCTGTAGCTCGTCGCGGAGACGCAATGGTTGCAACCAACACGTTTTTAGGCGCCCAGAGCCACCAATACACCGTGTGGTACCACGCGGGGTATATTATAGGACACGCGTCCAAATTTCACTGGCCTAGATTGCTGTGTCTGTGTGCTATATTTTGTGCTTCAGGACTAAATTTCGTGCTACTTTTTCCGAAAAGTAGCACGAGATTTAGAATTAGAATTAGAGTAGAATTAGAGCGCTGCGATAGTCCTGCCCAGTTTTTCGCCAATTCTACTTTTAATGCTACTTTTTGCCTCTCATACCTCATATTGAGCATTAGAAGTAGAATTTAGCGCAGCGATATTCCTGCTCTTAGTAGGTAGAAGGTTTGAAAGTTGACCTTCTACCAAGCCCTGACCGCGGGTGCGCTTCCCCATCGATGATGATGACGTAAACGCGTTTGAATGGTGTTTTGAGCGCTTTTTTCAAATGCCCAGACCTTTTAAGGTCTGGGCATTTGAAAAAAGCGCTAGTAGAGTACACGTCGAGACATTTTTAAAAGCTCTCGACGTGTACTGTACTAATACGAGTAGTGATAGCTAGTAGTACAGCAGAGCTGCATCATTTTAAGGCTGTCTCCCTGCTGTACTAATTAAAAATCTCTCGACGTGTGCTGTACTACTACTCAATTAATAGTGCTAGTAGTACAGCTGAGCTGCTGGGTGCAAATTATTATAAGTATAAGGTCTTTGCACTCAGCAGATCTGACTGTAAGTATATATACTTACATAACTTAAAGGTACAGCTTTAGCTGCTGCTTCCAAAGTATAATGTACAGTGTACCGTACTACTAGTAGTACACGTCGAGAGTTTCGACGTTTTAAGGCGAATGCGCTGCAGTGTTCGTATACGAGCTAGAGACCCTGCTGAGCGCCAGGCAGGAGAGGTGCGCGCTCAGACATGAGAGAGAGAGAGATAGTGGGTTCGTTCTGAGCTACTGCATACGTTGGTGCGCCCGAGAGGAAGATGCGTCAGTGTTGACGTCAGTACCCATCTCATCTCGTGGCCCAAGGTGAGTACGTAATGAACTCACCCGAGTTTATTTCTTGGCGGTCGATTACTGCGCTCATGGCACTTTCTTTGAGTAATGTATGAGACCGTCTGAAACTCGGTCGTTTTTTGCGATAACGGTGAGTGATTCTGGGCACGTGAGCCGGTGTTTACAGTGATGTCATAGATGACATCACTGTAAGCAAAAACGCTTGGGCGTGCTAACACGTTACCTGTACATCAGTGCCTCCACTTTGCTAGGCTAAGGGAGGCGCTAGTCTAAAGCTAGCGACACTGTGAGGTTAGTATTAGCAGCACTTGCCACAGTTCTCAGGGTTATGTCCCTTTTGTAGTTGTTTGACAAGCATGCTCAAACACTGTGGCCCAATTTCTGTGGTTTTTGGGTGATGGCTACCCTTTTGCCGTTCACCACTTTGTTGTAGGTGGAACCCCTGGTATCCTAGCGGGGTATCAATCTCACTTGGCATGTGGCTTGTGGTTTTGGCTTGTCACACTAACTGGTTAGGTGTGCAAGGCAGTAAAAAGCTCCACTTTGTTGTTGAAGACACTTTCGCCAACACTCTGTAGACTTGTCATAGGGTCTGGAGTTGTAAACCCGCGTTGTAGTAACGCGTTCTAGATTGTGCTGTCAATCTTACCCCGAATATCCTTGGATATTTGGGCACTTGCTTGACAATTGGAAAGTCTAAAGTGCTTTAGCACATCGTAGAGATAGTGCTAGGGCTACTTCATAACGAGGTTATGCACGCTTGTCGCCAGCCTTCTTGAGAATGTTCTGGACTTGCTTAAGTGCAGCGGTGGTCACGGAGTCCTTCTTAGTGGAATTAAACAAATCTAGGTGCCGGACCGGTACATCCGCAGCAAGGACTTTGAGCTCTTCCCAAGTTTTCTCACCAAGGAATCCGACCCAGCTTACCAACACTTCAAATTTTAGACGGGTTGACCGTCGCACTTCCTTACGTTTCTCTTCTGGTAGAGACATTTTTTGTTGGTAGGTGAGGTGCTCTTTGAGCTCCTCAGTCACATCCAGTGTGGCTGATTTATAGAAGTTCGGACGCGACACGTGGATGTCTTTTACCTTTCCGTCCCCTAGGTTTTGAATTTTTGCAACAAGAGGTCTAAACCCTAGCACTCTCGCTGGTCCAGTCCATGTGAATGTGAGCTTATTCACCTTTTGTGGTTGAGGGCATCCAATTAAGACGAAATCATCGTCATCGAAGTTGATGGCGGTGACATTTGTCGCCTTATTGTGCCGCTCAATGTCTGCAGCTCTCTTTGCTTGAGAGGCTGCATATACCCGCCGATGCATCTCATCGATGGCTTCGTGGATTTTCTCAAATTTAACCAACTGTGCCGCCTTGGCAAGGAACAGAGTTTTGAACTATGTACTCTTCGTGTGGGCTGGTAACAGTTCCGCCAATGGGTTCATTGGCGGCATGATTGTGAATGCTGCGTTCGGGGCGAGATCCTTGCCAAGCTTGGAGGTCTTGGAGTTGTTCAAAACACTTTGCATAGTGCTAATGAACTTCTGCCAGACCTTTGGCCCAAGAATGCTTTCGGATAACAACGCCCGAAAAGCGCGGATGGTCTCGCGGCACACCACTTTTACTGTCCCACTATTTCGGGCATGATTGGCTGAGGTGAAGTGATGCCTCGTGCCGAGTGAAGCCGCGAGATTTGCCATCACTTCATTTTTGAAGTGACTGCCTTGGTCTGAGGCCCATATCTTTGGAGCTCCGAAGTTGGTGATCCAATCCTTCAGAGCTTCCGTGTCACAGTTGCGGGTTTTGACCAGCCAAACAAAACTGCTAAAGTCATCCTTAAGGATAAGGATGTACTCTCAGTCTTTTTCGCCCTCTGACATGTAGAGGTAATCGAAATGCAGGATTTCGTTCAGCATACTCGCGTGCAGCGTGTGCGATTCCTCACGAGTTACTCGTATTTGGCCTTTGGACGATTGGCAGTGCAAGCATTTGTTGACAAACGTGTTGATGTCATAGGCGATACCTATCCACATGAACTTGTCATTCACGTGGTTGGAGGTGACAGCTTGACCTCTGTTTTCTTGAGGGCCACAGTGGCTCATGATCAGCAAATCAAGTTTGATTTGTGTCCCCGTTTTAAGTATGTAGATGTTGCCATCTCGAAGCTAGCATCCATCGAATGTCTTGCTATCGACGGTGAGCAAGTTTGCCTCGGCTGGTAACATGGCCTTTTGAGCCTTTTAAATCTTGTCTAAGATTGCGTCTCTGTCAAACGTCTGGGAATCTACGTCCGGTACCAGAAAATAGAGTCTGCACATTTAAGAAGTAGCGTCCCACCGTTTCATAAGACCTGGGAAGTAGTTAAATCCCCAGGCACATGGATCACTACATACTCAAACTGAGAGATTATGAGTTCCCCGCGCCGTATCTTAGACACCAAATATGCAGGCATATTTGGGTGACTCTTCAACGGATCCAAGATATAAATGAGGTTGGGGTGATCTGTGTAGATGCTTGTTTCTGCGCAATTGGTGTATTAGTCCGCTTGTGCCATGAAGTAGACCATGGCGAACGCTTTCTTCTCACAGATCGGCCACCTCGACATGGCGCCGGTAAAAATGCCGCCGACAAAAGCCAGCGGTTCTGGCGTTGCTCTGTTTGAGGCGTTGCCGCATCCTCCTGTGGTATTTGTGTTAGAACCCCCGCCCAGTAATGTTCTACGGTGTCGGTGTTCATGCGCAACCTCTTTGCAGGACCCAAGTGGGTAAGCGTGGAGCGCTCAGAGATAAGCAGCTTGAGATACTCAAAGAGCTTGCGAATCTATGGGGTCCAGAAGTCTGGCCCCAGTTTCACCTTCTCTAGCGCATCTTTTTTAAAACCGTGCCTCTTTGTCAAGGTCAACAGAAGGGCTTGCAACGAACCAACTTTTTGTTGAACAACAACATACTCTTGCGCATCTAATTTATCGCACGGATAAATTGCTGGAGGTCTCCTGTCATTTCGGCCCTCTGCATGGAGAGCAGCCCGTCGATACGGCGGAGATCAAGTGTGTTACCTGCCGGAGTAACGATGCGGCCGCACCACTTAGACTTTGTGTTACAAGAAAGCACTTACCCGAGCCAAGGTTGAACCTCCAATCTCTGCACAGCCCAAGGATTTTTCCACTAATTCCATTTTCTCGGCGAAAGTGGTGGCGTGTAGGAGCCTGTCGTCAAGCCAGATAAGAACATTTTTGAGCAATGTCCTTAAATGGCTCTGTGGCTCCCACTAGCAAGTGAATGCCAAAATTCTTTGCACCGTGCAGGAAGCGGAGCGGCTCAAACAAGGAATGAGATTCCGCTCCTTTGAAGGAGTGCTTGTAACTGTCCTCTGGATCTATGTTTACTTGGAAGTAAGCCTGTGTCATATCCATTTGTGCTAAGAAGTGAGCCTTCCGCACATCGAGGAGCATAGTCTTCATCTTAGGCATGAGCCTATCTTCCTCTATGGTAGCATTATAAATGGGTCCAAGGTCCACCGTTGTGCTAAACATGGCCGTTGGAGACTTAGGGACGACGAGTTGGGCGTCTACTCATTCGGCGGAGCGAATAGGGCGGACTAGATTTTCACCTTCAAGTCCTGCGCACGTATCCGTCAAAAACGCTTGTTTTTGTGGCGGATATCGACGCGCTCTTCTTTGCACTGGCGTCACTCTTCCATTAGAGGAATGCGAATGGGTTCTATTTTTCAGGGCGGCCTATTTGTTAGCTTTGAATAAAGGACTGAACGGTATTCCTTTATAAGGTAATCTATCTGTGCCTCAGCGTCAGTACGGATCTGAGCTCGGTAGAAAGATTCAGCCCTATAACTGTTGATGACATCAAGGGCCCTATAGTGCACACCCAAAATTAAAGCTTCCGCTTCCTTAGGGTCTACGTGACTTAAAAATCAGCAAAGGCTTCCTCTTCTAATGGGTCTGCGTCATCAAGTGGTGCGCGCGGATCCATCTGGATTGGGACGTAATCGCCGGGCCCATTCGAAGATTGCATCAGCCGCACCTTTGATGCACCCTGAACTCCATCATTGAGATCAAAGTTCAGGCCATCGAGGTTAGCCTTGTGTTCAGCGATATGGGAGTTGATGTTGAACCCAACTCTATCTGTGAATGGCAGGCCGAGAATAATTTCGTTAGCTTTCGCAAGGAGATACAGCTAGATATCTTAAAAACTGCTCGGATCTTCAGCTGTGTACTGGCGCAAAGCAAATAGTGTGAGGACTTGCTTGGCTGTAGCTGTTGCCGTACCGAACGCATTTTTTTGTGAAGGGCGTTGTTGCATCCTAAACTGTGGAAGGGATGCCGGCTTTGTCAAGCACTTTGAGCTGTTTTCGGCCAAGCATATTACTTTTCAAGTCTGTATTTATAATACAGGACTCCTTAGCCCCACAAAACTGTTGCTTCGATGGAGGCTTTCTTGCATCCGTTGTCTCTTTGTGGAATGGTTTTTTATTGTGAAAAACTGTTGCAATAACTTCGCCTTTGTTATTTGTGACAAAAAAATAGTATTTTACTTTTCAAGACTTCTTGCGAGTGCTTAAGTAGGGACGCTTGCGTACTCATTCCACGATACTCAGTGGGGATGGGTGCTTCTATTCTTATCAAGGTTCATTGCAGCTTAGACTTCTTTGTTGAAGTTCAACAAACTTGTTGTTGTTCGTGCTTCAAGTCCATGAGTTCTTGACGAGGACCATCGAACTTGGGCGTATCTTGTTCGTGCTCCAAGTCCATGGACTCTTTACAAGCTTTATCGAACTTGGGCACGTCTACAGTACTGTTTAAGGTAGGGACGTAGGCAGCAGACCCGGAGGCTTCTGTGGATTTACCAGACTGTTTGACGCGATTATTCCCCTGCTTCTGCTGTGCGCGCTCTTTTGCCCCGGTCCAGTATTCCCAGATGTTTGCAAAGTCGTATCTGTACGGGACGTTGGGGCAGTCGGCAAAAACGTGGTGCTGCCCAGGGCAGTTGTCCTTTCTGATACACAAAGGATGCTCCTGCGGTACAAGGCCTTTACGTATATGGTACTTGTACTGCGATCGAGCGTCATGCGGGTCAAGGCCCACCATTTCTAGTACAGAGTCACGTCGCCATTCCGCAATGTTTTTGAGGACCCTGCGCCTTGGCCGGACCTCGCCTGCTACTAGGTGTACACTGGTGCCTCCTCTCGCCGCTCCTCGGCCTCTGCCAGCTCCTCGTTCTCCTCGGCCTTCTTTCGCGCGCACGACTCTTCCTGCGCCAAGTCCACGTCCCGAGTCCTGGTTCTGAGGGCGTGACTGGCCCTGGAGCGACGCAGGCGGAGGCATTCCAAGGCCACGTCCTCCTCCTGATGATGTGGCAACTTGTTGACGACCACCGCAGTATCCTCCTCTTTGTTGGGGGTACAAGTTACCGAGGCCACGACCATGCCCTTAGAAAGCGGCATAAACGCGTCCTCATTGCTGTTGATGTTTAGCACGGCCTCCAGAACTACCATCACCAGCCTGGTTACTGGCCTCATTTGGTTTGCCTTTATTATCCTTATCATGAGCCTCGTCGCGCAGGAAGTCACAGAATTTCTCATAGTAATTCTTCATAGGAAGCTCGGCGTCAATGCCCTTGAGCAGCCGCTCGCGAAGCACAACGTTCGTGACCATATGTTTGATGAGGTAGTTGATCAGGTCCGAGTTCCAGCTACTCTTTGAGAGTTGACCGGCGAACTCGGCCCTGTCACGGAACGCTAGATATGAAGCCGTGAAGAGCTTGTCCACCGCATTGCGCGCAGAAAAGTAGGGGGGCGCTAAGGATCGTTCACCTTGCAATGAGACAGGTACACCGTAAACTGTTCCTCGTCGTCAATTTGCGCATATGTCCACTTATCACCCGACTCCTTCTTGTAGCAGCCGCTCAGAAGGTACGAATCCAGACATGTCGCGGACATGGTGGCTTTGAAAGTTGGCAGCTTCGGCCGCTGGCCCTCCTGGTACCTCTGGTGCAGGACGCGGTAGTAGTCCTTGTACTTCTGCACAGGGCGGAGAGGGTCATCACAGTTGCCAAGTCAGGCGTCTTCGGTGCAATATCGGTAGACAATTTAAAGATCATCTCCTTCTGTACGGGTACAGCAAGGAGATAGATGGGCACCGCCGTCTCATTGTGGACGTCGGGTAATGCTGCCTGCGTAGGCTTAGGGAGCAGGTGTTCGAAGCCTTCCGGTGAAGCGCTTTCGCCTGCCCAAAAACCATACTCGTGACGCTCGTATTCGTCGCGGATGCCGTTCATGAACTTCGATGATGGTTTATCCGACCACGCCCCTACTCCATCGACGTGCAAGAAGGGAGGCGGCGTGGGCGCGGGGGAGATGGCGCAACTGGGGACGGGTCAACAGTCGGGGTTGGCGCAGTGGGGTCATCGGGCATCTTTGTCGTCACTCTGAACTGCTTACGAAGCTCTTTGTTGAGCTGCGTGTCGTAGGCATTTTGCGATAGCTCCAAGTCGCGGCCCCATAGTATCTTTATCAGCTACTCGTTATACTGCCGCGTCGTGTCCTCGGCGCATAGCTCCCACACTGCCCTCTTAAAAACGTAATGTTATCCAGGTCGCGGCAATCAACCTCATACTGCTCATCCGCGTCGATCTTTTCGCGTAGGATCTGCTTCTCGTATTTGTTTCTCTCATATGCTGCCTCCGCTTATTCTCGTCCGGTTCTCTCGAACTCTTTGCCCGATCTCCATTTCTTCGCGGCTTCCTGGTACTATCACTTTTGGTCCTCGGATGCTGCGTCGTAGAAAGATATGGGCTCCTGTGTAGATGCATCCTTGGAGGAGCTTCATTTCCGTCGAGGCGTCTCCAACTCCATGTGGAGGTTTCGCGCAGTTGTCGGGGGGGGGGTGGGCTTGGACGACGAGGGTGGTGTCGAATTCCCTGGGAAGACGTTGTCGTCGTCCTCTTCCGAGGCGTCCTCTTTGTTGAGAGAGCCTTTGGAGTGCGTGACGTCCTCTTTGCCGAGAACGTCGGCGTCGTCATCGTCGACGTCTTCTTTGTCGAGGACGTCGTTGCTGGCAGCCTGATTGTCGATACTGCTGCCATGCTTCTTGCGCCAACCGGCGAGCTCCGCATAAGATTTCCGCTTTTTTTTCAGCTGCTTAGTCGTCCGCTTAGCCTCGATCTTGGCGACGCCATTGGCCTTCTGCTTCTTGGTCGTCTCTGCGGCTTCAACTTACTCCTGAAGGGTGCGCTGCTTGGAAGACTTCGACAGGGGCGTCAGCGTGATGCCAGGGGAAGACGTATCATTCGTGGCGCACTATTTAGCGCGTGGCGTTTCGTTGACCATTGTTGCACCCCTACTCTCTTTGTTGAGGCGTACGGGGTGGGCGGGTTGGTTCTCGTGTTTTTCGTTGTCGAGCGCGGGCCCCCTTCTGCCGGCTCTCAAATATCAAAGAAAGACACTCGATTCGAACTTATGAGCACCGGGCCGAAGAGGCGCGTGCTCAGACGGGAAAGAGAGATACGGCTTAGTGCTAAGCTACTGCAAGTAGGTTGGCGCGCCCGAGAGTGAGATGCATCAGTGTTGACGTCGGGACCCATATCCTCTCGAGGACCAAGGTGAGTACGTAATGAACTCCCCCGGTGTAATGTTTTTGCGGTTGACTACTTCGTTCATGACACTGTTTATGAATAAAGTATGAGATCGCCTGAAACTCGGCCGTTTTACGCGATCACGGTGCGTGATGCTGCGTCGGTAAACCCTTAATTGCATATAAAAGAAGCATACGAATTTTTCGCATAATGTTTTTTGGCCCACATTACAGTATGTCTTTTTTTGTTTTCGTATGCAATCGCTCTACATTGCCCACACTGTACAATGTGTTAGGAGTCATTGTTACATAACCATATACAAGAACAGCGATATTGCAGACCGTAATGTCATTAATGCACGTAATGCTTTACCGAAAAACGACCTGCATAAACATGTGCTTAAGTTTCATATGCGCTTCGTGCTTACCCCGGACTTAGTGGTGCAAAACATCTTGACGGACTTGATTACTAGTAATTACTTTTAGTAGTGATTAGTAATTAATGACGTACTATGATCAGTGGGCACCCTCATCAAAATTATTGGGGCTACCTGCCAGAGGTAATGCGTGGTTGATGACGACGACGCTCCGCGTCGTCGTGACGCGCGCTGAGCGTCGCAGGATGTCGACGACACTGTCGTCGGCGCCTCCAGAGACGTTCGGTGGATAATGTGTCGCTGCATAGCGATACTGCGCCGCAGTGGCCGCGCGACACTTGCGATGACGCGTGCCAATATCCCTGTCGCGATGGCGCTAAAGGCGCGTGGGTGAGCAGACGGTAGGTGAGCGCATATCAGCGCCGCTTCGAGCTGGACGGCGAGGTTACGGTGGGCATAACGGTGGTGGTGGGGATGGCGGTGACGACGGCAGTGTGGATGACTCATCCCCACAGGAGGGCAGAGATTTCGAGGATATCATGCCACGATAACCGTTTCCCGGGCCTTACTCGCCCTGGCTGGGCTGTTGCGTGACGCTTATCGAGAAGGGATTGTCGGTTTCGCGCGTGGCAAGGTCTCTGCCTTGGCCTTGTCCTTGGCCTTGGCCATGGCGAGGTTGAGACGGTCCCAATTCCCATTCCCGTGAGGTCCGAACATTCCTCCCGCGCTTCGCACTTCCCATCTGCGCAGAATAAAGTCGAGTAACAAAGAGCGACTGCTGTGCCGATAGTAAAAAAGGGGCCCACAGGCTCTGCCCCTGCCTCGAGCGTCGCCTGATGTTCAGCGTGGAGACGATCAGGAGAGACTTCTCTGTCCAGGCCGTCGCAGGCCAAAGTTCGGATTTCGGTGGTGGCAAAACTGCCACCGTTTTGTAGACGACGCCGTCGTCGGCACCTTTAGAGCCGCGTGGTTGATGACGACGATGCGTCGCGTCGTCGTGACTCGCGCCGTTCTCCCAGCACTACTGCTTTGTTTCGCACACGAAGAGTTCATCTATCTTCTCGGCTTGTGATCAAATCAGAGAAATTGGTGGTGTACATCCAATGTGGCAACTGGGACTAGGTTCCAGTTACCTCCTTCGACTTATTGCTTATGACGCTCAGAAAGAAAACGGTATCACATTGTGTAGCATACTTCGTGTGTTTCGTGCAC
>JAULCF010094449.1:0-12564 GCA_032361265.1 Devaleraea mollis | reverse complement strand
TACATTAAAAACGTCGATAGTCTACGTTTTATGTCACGTGGCTTGTCGTAAAACATACAGTATCGGTTAGTGTCAATCAACGTGCGGAAAGAGACGTTTTCTGTCGGGTACAGGTGTGTGATATTATTGTTCTTTATAATTTATGCTATGTATCGCAGACAGTTTACGAAATTATCGTCTTACTGTAAGCCTTTATCGCAGCCGTGAGGCGCTCATTCTCCCTAAGAGAGATCACCAAAGGAGCAAATATGACGATTTGCGGTGATATTAGGGGGTGCGGGAAGGGAAGCAAGGCGGGATTAGAGTGAGCCCTCAAAACTAGAGTAGGGAGCCCGCCTTGGAGCCATTCTAGGGTAAGTAGAGTAGAGTTATAGGGCAGATAAGGTGTCACAGTTTTTAGTATATATAGCCAAGCTCGCCGGCTTATCTGGCCGAGTGAGGCAGCGATAGAAGAGCTTTAGTTCAACGTGATAGCTTTAAGTTTAATTCATCGCCATGGATGTTAACCCGGAGTTACTAGTCTAAAGTTTCCGAGGCGAAGGCAGCTGACCGGATAGATGAGACTAATAACCTACTCATCTATCCGGGCCAGTATCAGGGGTCCGATAGACGCGGTGGGTCCTATCGTCGGCCTATTAAGATATCTCTGAAATTCCGTAATATTTTGGAAGTTGACTTGCGATCCGTTGGCCCTCCTCTTACCAGTACTGGCGAGGTAGTCAGTCATCTCGACGGAATTAAGCATTTCCTTGAACAAGATGATCCTCGAACGCTTGTTGCTTGCTTGTTTGAACTCTGCCACTATGTGCGCGTAGCGGTCATAGTCGTTGATCTTTTCGTAAAGGTTTTGGCCGACCTCATAGGGTAGTGGGGTTTTGGGAGGGGTGGGCATGTCCAATATAGAGACCGCAGCCTGTGGGGATTTAGGGAGAGACGGGAGAGGCTGTGCGTTTCGCGACGCATCACTGTTGTGACAGGACGGCTTTGGTGCCTCATAGCGCCGCCGCGGAGATTCTTCCTCACTACGACTGTGGTAGGATTTATCATCATCCGTGCGGCGCATGGCCTCCCGTTCGACACGGTCCGCGGCAGATTTGGCATCCACCCTCTCATCGGCTTCGCGTTCCCACTGCTCAGTCTGACGCGTCGTTGCGCACATTTCGCGCGTGCTTGCCTTTGCCGTACGGGAGCGCTGGCGCTTGGCCGTCTGAGTCGCTATCAATACGGCGAGTTTTGTCGCTCGGTTTGCTCGCAAGTGCGGTCTGAGGTTATGTCGCGAATTTCGTAGCCGTCGCGATGATCACTTTCATGTTGACGCTCATCTTTGCGGGGAGCCTCGTCGTACTGAGGCTCCTCACGGCGAACATCCTCGTCGCGCCACCATCGTACTCAGTTTCGTCAGCAAAGCGTGTGCGATACTGACGGTTGGGGGTCTGGCGTTCCCAATGACGTGGTCGGCGGGATAGTAGGGCATGTAGCCATGGTCAGGGTTTCCATAACGCCCGGAGGACTGTGCCTGTTGCTCTTCATAGACTCGCAACAGTTGGAATGGGTCTTGGTCGTTTCCCTGTGGATTTTGCTGGTAGCCATCCTGCCGCTCGCTGTATCCGTAGCCATCGCGGCGCCCTGAGTAGCCTTGGCTTCCACGCCGAGAGCTCTCGTAGGTGGGAATGGTTTCTCCATGTCCCGTCTGACTTCGGTAGCGCTGTGGCTCGGGCGTCGCGATACCTCTCAGAATGAGTTCGCGACTGTGGGTTGTCCGCCCTACCATACTGTGCGTGGGCTGCGTGTCGTGGCGTAGTTCCTTCTGTGAGAAGGTTTTGCGCTTAGCCATACGCATTTTTTCAGTTCCACCATCTCGCCGGGAAAGAGCTTGTAGCCTTCATCTTCGCCCGGTCGTGGGGAAATCTGAGCGCTCTCATCTACTACGTCTGTGCGCTGAGGGCTTTCCTGTCTATATCCTCCATCAGCATTGTCGTTTATGGGCTCCGACTTCTAAAGAGCGTAGGGCTGGGTGTCGCTAGCTTGACGCTGGTGTTCGACCTCATCACGCGGAGTAACCACTCTCGTGGCCCGCGCAAATGTTCGTTCGGGCGACTTGGCGATGGTGAAAATACCTTCGGTAGGATTTTTGGCACCGGCAGTATCACTGGCCGGCTGCACTTCCTCCGAGACGGGCTTTAACTCCGCCGCGGCACTTAAAGTTTCGCCGGGCGGGAGCGCAGCGCTACATCTGTCGTCGCCAGCATTTTGCGCGTTGGCGACGACATTTTCAGCCTCGCCGCTAACATTTGCGGCGGGCTGAATCTCGTTGTCTTCCTCATTTACATTTTTCGGAGGTTCGTCGGCAGACGAGGGCACAGTGGCCGTTAGTAGGGGGTTTGACGACCCAACGGGTGGCACAGCGGCGGCCTCTGTTACTTCGGCTCCTCCGCTGTTGTTTCCGATGGTGGGAACGTCGTCGTCGTCTTCATCATTGTCATCGTCGTCGTCGTTATCGTCGTCGACTTCGGGCGGTGGTGAGTTTGGCACCATTTACGTGGCGAGGCAGTTTTCTATCGCCTGGCCGCCAGAGGGATCATCATCGTGAGAATTTTGGCGATTCCGCTCGCTTGCTTATTGTTGAAGCTTGTGGAACTTTCGACGTGCTCTTCGATTCGGTCGGACTCCCGCTCGTCATCGACAGTTAGCCTCCGAGGCTGGGCGGGTCCAGGTCCAGTCCCGCCACTGTGGGCGTTGTTAGACCGAACTGTTGGGGTCGGAGCAGGTGTGTCCCCATGGCCGCCCGGAGAACTGGCCGCGGGCATTCTAGGGTTTCGGGGCGACTTCTTTGCGTCGCCCTTGGGCGGGTTTTTATTCTTTTCCGTCATCTGCTCTGTCTGTACAGTTCAGATGAGACTGGTCAATTCGAATTGCTCTGGTCCGCCTAGAGCAAAGAACAGGAAGGTTTGACTGTGAACATCACCCAGGAAGCACTGTGGCTTTAGCGCTGTGGCTGTGGGGGTTACCGTCGGTATCTCTGTGGCTAAGTGCTGTGGCTGTAGTGGTGGAGCGATCTCGCTGTGGAGAGTGAGGCGCGAAGGAGCGCGAGTGCGGAGACGTGCGGGTGCGAGGAGAGCGAGGGCGCGGTGCGGGAGCGTGGAGAGCGTAGGCGCGGCGCGGGAGCGTAGGTAGTGTAAAAAGCGAGGGTAAGGGGGGATTGGTACACCGAGGAAGGGATGCAGTGTTGCGTACCCTCGGTGGACAGGGCGGCGTATGCCGCCCTGTGTTTTATTACGTGGACTTAGAATGTTGGTGTATGATACACCCGCTTAATTGCGGCGGCGGTATATGATACACTTACTAGAAGTCGTGACTATTCTCCTGCAGCGTTGCACCTTTACGGAAGGTAATCCGCAAATAAAGTAAAATTTTGAAAATTGATTGCAGTATGGTAACTTGTAACTTTAAAAGTAACAAATGGGAAAGGGGTAGTCTGAGATCATATTAATGCAATACCAAAGAAAGATTGGCCATCAGCCATCTTCCATGTTTTAGGCCAGAGGAATCAAGAGGGTCTTAAAATATGCTCACTTGAGGTACGCGAACTGATCCCTTGCCCAATTCATAAACTCTCTATTCATCCTCAGTACCACGGAATTATCAAACTCTCAACATCTCCTTCTCCTCTAACTACGCCAGCACCATCAACTTTGTCCTCGGATTCGTTCTCGCCATCTCCATCATCAGCCACAACCCCCACTGGGCGACCATTCTTAGCGGCCTCCACTCTAAGTTCCGCTGAGAGCGCCACCGGTGCCGCCATACTCCGGCTTTGCCGCACCGAAACTCCGTCGGGGGACCCGTCGGCTGAGTCTCTAGCACCTGCCATGTAGGCGCTTTGTCAGTGCGCTGGTCGGGAATTGCTCGGTGCGGGAAAGAGTCTGTTCTTAGCTCGGAAAGACTCCGAGTCTCAAGAGTTCTGTCCAATCTTGGAAAATTGCCCTTGCCGCACTGTGCGCTACAATCTATAGATCTAGTCAGAAGAAGAAAAACTACCACTTGTGTAGCAGTATATTGTGAAACTATGATATGTGGCGGGTAATGATATATCACTTTCTATAGAAATCGTACATTTTGTTACACATGCCAAAAACATTATGGGCCTTTGATTTTTTTCCCCAACAACTTCCCGTTGGATTGTCGCCTTATGTGCGGCTTCACGAAAGCGAAAGCTTATATTGAGGCTCCTGGAAGGACGCATCAGGTGACGGAACGCCTTCGCGGCCCAGGAAGATTTCCCTAGGCACACTGTGTTTTGATTGGTGGACGTTTGAAAAATATTTGCTGGCCAATATTTCAAAACCTTCCCATAATGCTGAAAGTTACTTACAGTGGAATATCTCAGCCTGTACTTCACGAAAAGATATGCTCTTTGTGCCAATCGAAAGCACTCGGTACAGGCTCGAACTTTCAGTATACTGACTAGTATACTTTTCTAGACAAGCATAAAATCGCCGAAACCTATAGGTTTCGGCGATTTTATGCTTGTCTAGAAAAGTACGATTTCTATCACTACCCGCCACATATAATAATATTAATATATTATATAATATTATCGTACAGTGATTGAAAAAAACTCAAAAAAGCAGTAATATTGCTATGTTTTATTTAGCCTGACAGTGATTACAATAAAAGGTAAGTAACGGCAACGTAAAGTAATTACCGCTTTCAATTAAGAAGGTAACTGTAACGTAACGTACCGTAATTGTACCGTAACATGGCCAGTAACGTAACTTTTAGAAGTAACGGCGAATGTAATTGTGCAACGCTGTTCTCCTGGTCGTGCTGTAATAACGTCACACTCACGTGAGTTGAGGTGGGTACACATGTCCCATACATCCCCTTGTACCCGTCCGGTGCCCCGGTCTCGTCCCCTCACCTGCGGCGCGCAGCAAGGCTGCACTCGCTCTATTGCGCTGGGGGATTGGGACGGGAAGCATAGGCTCTACATTAGGCGACCTGGGCCCTGAGTAGATAGGAAGGAAAACACAACACAATTTTACAAATTTAGAGACGAAGCCAACACGACCAGTTAGAATCTAGAATACGACGTGCTTTTTTGCTCTCGTATGTAATACTCGATGGGTAGATGATTCTTTACCATAGTAAGAGGACAGTTTTCCTATTATTATATACTGTTCTAGAGGTAAATTCAGAGATAAAGTCATATCAATTCATGAATAGATTTGATGCCTAGAGAATAATATTCTATATTATACGACGTAGATAAAGTACGATGTTTGCCGGTGTACTAGTTTGAACACGAATTTTCCTTAAAAATGTAGAAAAAGTGCGACACGCCCCCCAATTCGTGTTTCATAATGTCATACCGGATAGCCGATATTTTGTAAACCTTGCTTAAAACGTTTTTTCCTACCGGTTTTGTCAGAAAATCGGCTTGTTGTTCGGTATTCGGTAACTAGTGTCATGGTTATCACACCATTGTTGATTTGTTGTTGTATGTAGTGATGGCGTACGTCGAGGTTTTTTGTTCTTTTAGATGGGCCGTAGCTGTGCGCAATATCGAATGCCCGTTTGTTGCCGACTAAAAGATGTAACTCGTTTTGATTGTTTTTTACGATTTCGCCGTCGTGATACTTTGTTGAAGCTTTGTTGTTTAATTTTAGAGCAGCTCTTTTTTTCATTGGTATTTTGGGTTCGGCAGTCAATGAGGATAGGCATGTCACCATTCTTGCTCCAGTATCGGCGCTTATGTATTCCTCTCTGCTGAGCTGTGTGAAACCGTGTATTGTAGGCTAGATATCCATAAAATAGGCGATTGATTTTCTTTGATGATGCACCCTGATACTGATCGACGTCAGTCTTTGTCCTCGGCATAATCGCTATCTGTGTATCTAATCAAATCGAGTGGACCCTTGTTGTCATACAGTGGTCCGTGGTTGATTGTTGCCGATAAATATCTAAATATAGGTTTTAGTGCGTCCAAGTGACGTTGACATGGGTCGCATAAGTGGCGCCCTAACACTCCCACAATGTACGCTATTTCTGTGTGCGTTGTGTCTGCTATGAAGCGTAGTGTGCCTACATCCTTCATGTATGCCTTCTTGTCAACTGTTGCTTCATTTTCTTTTCGTTTTGATAATCTGCGTTGATGATGTATGGGATACTTGTGGAGTTGCTTTCGTCCATACCTTTTTCTTTGAGTAATTTTGTAATTATTTTGGGGTTGCTGATTTTTAGTCCTCCGGTTGCTAGTCTTGTGATTTTTAGTCCCACGTGTTGGAAAGAATCAGGGGCCCTTTTTCGTTTTTTTTCGATTGATCCTTCCGGTGTTAGAGTCTGTCTGGTTATTTTCCACGCTTCTTCCAGCGGTTTTGCTAATCTTTTGAGATATTCTATGGTTGGTGCAATGACGAGGAAGTCGTCGTTGTCTGCTTTCATGCACGCAATGCCGTTTGCCGTCATTGTGTGAAACATACTTAGTTCTGCTAATACTTTCGTCCATCCCCAGTTGTTTAACCAGTAATCGCGCCATGTATCCCAGGCTTGGTTAGCTGATTTGTCTCCTGGCATTGCCCTTCTTAAAACACATACTTTTCCCAGTGCATTTGAGTTCCACTAGATTTGGGTGGTTGTTTCATGACTACACGTAAGTTAGGGTTGTTTGGAGATCTTAAATAGGCCCCTGGTATATCCCATGATTGCAGGACGTGTCTTTCTGCCCCGCATGATGCTATGAGTTATCTGCGGCCGGCTTGGGATGGAATATGGGTAGCCTTCCTCATTTCGTCGAAATCCACGCCGGGTCTCATACGATCGCCACGTATGGCGCATCGAACCTTGTGCCTCTCGAGGCCCCCATACATATTTATTTTAGCTTTAAACGTCATAACTTATGGTATATGCTTGTCATTTGGAAGTGGATCTTCGAACGTCCACGTTTTTAATTCCGTGTCGTGTCTTATGAGTTCGTAGTCTCATGCTTTGGCCAAGTGTGCTGCATCTGACCGTTGCAGGGCCTCGTCCAGATTTTGGGCGACGGAGGTGGTGGTGTTTTTATCCGTTTTTTGTAGGTTATCTGCATATGCGACGACGAGGTTTGTGCATCTCTCTTTTTGGCTCTCTTTTTCGATACCGCCCCCATGTACTTCTGGGAATTTGTGCTTATTTCCGAGAGTCCATTTTCTGACTGCTACTTTTGGTGCACAGATGGCTGCCAGCTGATATTCAAGCGTCGTTGCTATTCTCACCAGACGGGAAGGCTTCTCCTTCAGCTTCTGTTTGTCTTGGCTGATGAGGGGGGATTGAGGAAGATTGCCTGCTTTCTCTTGCGTGACGTTTTTGTTTTGTTTTTCGTCAGAAGAAATTGCTTTGCAAAGCCCATGGGTACGTCGGTTTGCTTTTCTTCTGTGAGGGCGAGCACGAACTCGCGTGTTTTGACAGTGGTCAGTTTTTGTGTCTCTTCTGTATACTTGATACTTTTCTTTGTTTGTGCAGCGGTTGTAGTTTGCTTTGTGTGCCCTATATGTAGACGGATTGGAGCGATGTGTCAGGTAGGTAGTTTCGAAAGGGAGGGAGCTTGAAGGTCCGGCAGCAAGAGTCGGGGAGTTAATGCCGAAGCCTGGGAATCAGAGGCACGGGCGGACATGGTTTACTCTCACTCTCAATCAGGTCAACCACTTGCTTATATTGACAGCGGCTACTCCTGCTTGTCATACCTACTGCTAAATAAATAACTAAAATACCGCACCTTCTAGAAGTTCGAGAGACCCAGTAGTTGGATGTTGACTGGCCTTCTAGAAATTTGACTGGCCTTCTAGATGCTTCTGGAACCGCTTCTGGAACCTTCCAGATAGCCCTGGAACCACGTGTGTTCCAACCCAGCGACTCACATGACTATATCAGCATATTACACAACGTGATGCTATTAGGTTTGTACACTCCTAGATCATGCAGCTGACGAGACTTGAATTCCGGACCTGCACCGTAGACACAATCATACCAACCACTAGATCATCGAAACTCCTACCACTTGAGTTGCTGATGAGTTATTGTACACAAACTGACATCTGATAAAGCTTTTATGTAAAACCCTGCTACGCTATCCTCTAACTTTTTCTTACGCTTAGCTGTGTTGATAAGTATTTGTCTGCGGTGTTGAGCGGTCTTGTCGTGTCCGTCGACACAGCTTCGAGCGGGGCGTACCGATTCGTTGCGGTTGATTTGAAGGATGCCCTTTTTGCTTGGGCTTCGACGCATGCTGGGCGGGAAGCTGCTTGTTCTTCTTTACTTTTGAGATGCTTCATGGCGTCTGGGAATTCATTTGCGAATTGATTCATTATTTCGACTGAACGGTGATTCATTGTGTTCTATAGTGTATCTCCCTTGATAGTTGGTGCTATAGCTGGGGCCGTCTGACCGTTTTTCTTTATTTCTACAGTTTTCCAAGTTGCATTGTCGTCGTTTGGTTTGCTTTTGTGCGGTAGAGATTTTCACGTACGCGGGATCCGATTATATGAGCATCAAGGAGCGCGGAGATTGGCTCCCGTAAGTAGCACACGTCTTTTGTGAATACAACGTCATGCATGCTTTGATGCTAACTGCCCACACTTATCAAATCATGTGTAAAAACAGGTGCGGACATCGCCGTAATATAGATAGGCTTGTTTGTATTAGTTGTTTTGTATTTTCTCATTGCTCTGTCAAACGAGTTTCCCCGTTAGCTATATTTATTATTGACCTGTTTTTTTTCGGATTTGTAATTGCTGTAGTATTAGTCGTAAATTTTATACTTGCCCATGAGTCAAGTATAGGGCTGTCTGTAGTGCAGCTGTGTTTGCGACGTTGTAGCAGTTGTAATAGTCGACGCCTCCATTTACATTATGGGCGCTAAGCGACATAACTAGTCACTTAAAGCTTCTTATTTGGCGTCTATGTCATCAAAGTCCATAATTTCTGCTAGAGATGCCTTGCGGTGTTGGAGTTGATTGTTCTTAGTTTCACTGACCTCGAGTAGTGCTTTTTGTGCTGCTATTGCAGCCTTTAGGTTCTGTTGTCGTCTGGTGTGTGACTAGAGCCTTGTACTCGCTTGTCGTTTTATGTTTTCTTCTTTGCTAGATAGCGCTTAACCTCTGGTTTGCCATAGTTTTTTGGGTTTAAAAAGCAGTCATTTCTTGAGTGTGTATTGGAGTAGTAATATTCATACCCGCGGGGGTTTCTGTTTGGGCTCCCTTTGTTGTTCTGAGAATTACCTTTAACTGCCGCCTGTGCGAATTCATCGGATGTTCCGCGTAGGATATCAATGAGTTGATCTCCTAAGTGGAAGACCTCTTCATCCGATGCTTCGTCACGGCAGCGCCATTTCTCGACTCTTAGGAACGAGATTTTGTCCATTTGGGTTTCCGAAAGATTGTCGAGGAGTCTAGCCATATGTTCCGGCGGTTTTGATTCATGGTGCTCGCGTTCGGGGTCCAGCCTCATGAGCTGTCCCTGAAGGCGTTGCATCTGACGCGCATATTCTTCCATGTCGTTGCTGTAAATATTTGATACTTTGGCTAGTATTTTAACGCGTTGTTCATCATTTAGCTTGGGTCTGAGGTTGTAGATTGTTTTGAATGAGGCACTTGCGGCTTTCATCAGCACGTATATTTTGATGTCGTCGTCGATCGAGTGTGCTATCAGTAAATTAACGTTTTTGCAGTTGTTTTTGCCTATTTTGTCTGTTGTTTGTGGTTTGTTTTCCAAAACGTTGAAGCAATTCTGCGTGTCGCAGGCTGTCTTGATGGCCATTTGCCACGAGCTGAAGTTTTTGAGCCGTTCATCTAGCTTCGGAATTTCTTTGCAGCTTGCGAACCATAGCAAGTTTTCCTTTTTAGCTTGCTCCGTTAGATCTACACGTGACATGATCCCTGCATTTGTATTTGACATGTTTCTAGTTATTGCGGGAGGCGGTGGTGTAGGTTCTGGTTCGGTCATCCGCGTTAGCGGTTGATGTGCTTGGTAGTGTGCAGTGTACGCTTGAGGCTCATAACCTGTAATACTCGATGGGTAGATGATTCTTTATCTCAGTAAGAGGACAGTATTCCTATTCTTATATACTGTTCTGGGGTTAAATTCAGAGATAAAGTCATTACAATTCATGAATAGAATTGATGCCTAGAGAAAGTACGAAACCATAGGATAACGGAGGTGTCTAATAGCATAGCAGTAGCAAGCCTCCTGGGATATATCGAGGTCTGAGACTTTCTCCTCCAGCGCCTTCTTTCCCAGTTTTGCGCGGGTGACAGCCCGCTTGCGGAACGGATCCGGGAGATATGGCAAGCCCTTTTCCCTCACCCGCCCATCGATCATGGCCGCGAAGGTCGATTTCCTGCATCCAGAGCTGCAGCCTGATCAGCTACGCGAATAGTGCGCGGTACATAAGATCGTTGGTAGGTACCAGAGCGGCGCTCGCACCGTCCTCGCCGAAAGCAGCGTCGAGCGCCTCTGCAATCCGCTCTCATAGCGGTATGACGAGCTTGAGCCCCTCGTGCTTGAATCCCGGCAAGCGGCGTAGCTCGGCCGTTTTCCTCTGTGTTTGCATCGTAAAGGATGTCCCTGACTTGGCGTAGTACGCCAAAATCTCAGGAAGTATGCGGTAGTGGTCATATCCTATCGGAAACAAGAGGCTTTTTGTCTCCGACTGTGCATGGGGAACTTCCCTATTTGAAATACCCGCTGGAAGTAATCCTCCATCCCTTCTACGATAGAGTAATACTGCATATGCAGACTCGCTAGAGCTTGCTCCGACTTACCCATCTTTCTCATGTACCTCGCCATACTGATCTCCTCATCGGAGTCGGAGTCGCTTTCTAGCGCGGGAATATCGAGCGTCTCAAAGGGGACAGGGTCGTTGCTAATCTTTGCCTGCCCGGCTGCTGCTATGTCACGATCTCTCTGATTGGCTTTAGCCAGCCTCTTGGCACTCTTAGTCTTCTTCTTCACTGCGCCGCTCATACCCCCAAGCACTTGTGGAGGCTGGTCTCCCAGAGCCTTGGCCTCCTCGATCTCCTCATTCATCTACGGGCTGCTGCCTATGACTAGGCTCGGGGCCTTACCCCTGGCCTCATTGGGCCGCAGCAGAAGCGGGGCATTCTCTGCCCGTGATGGCGTCCATATCGGCGAAGGCGCCCATCGCATCCTCCTTCTCATCTTCTTCCTCATACTTCCCATCATCTTCCTCACCCTCCTCGTCGGGTTCGGCCTGGGCGGACTCTCGCACTTGCTTCATCATTTTTGCCGCCTTTACCAGATCCTCCGGGATGACCACCCCTGGGCCGAATTTCTTGCGCAGCTCCTCGGCCGTATCTTCCGCATGAGCCGGGGTGGCCGGCTTCGGGCCCTTACTGGATTTTCCACTCCTCTGGCCGCCCCTCGTAGTTGCCGCTTTGGTCGCCGGCATGTTTCCCAGTGCGGCCTCGGGCGTGGAAGCTCCGCTATATTTCGATGCGTCTGAGACGCCAGCGGGCAGTCGAATGTCTTTGGTGGGCGAACTTCTCCCGGGGGTTCGGGCCGCCTTGCGGGTGGTCTGGATATCGGCGGCGTCCTCTTCGTGGACGGGCCGTTTTCGTGTCATCTTGTGGCACACAACCGCGGAGAGCGGGTAATGGCGATCGAGATTCGAAGCGCGATAGCAAGAAGTAGAAGGAAAACGCGGTTTTATAAAAAGTCACCTAAAAGGAATGAAACCCGCCCTGGGTTTAGAACTGAGCGAACTTCGATCGCGTCGGCACGCCTTATATATCCCACGCCAGCCTCAATTCTATTCGGATTGGAGAATATAGGCGCGCGCTAGTGCTGATCGCGATTTTGCTAAATTTCAGCAGAAGATGTCACCCTGCAGCTTGTGGTGATTCGCGCTCCTTCGAACTACTTGGGGACACGATCTCCACCCGCGAACGAGATATCGATTCGCGCCCTTGATCGGGGGCCCCTTGTTATCGCATCCTAAAACCCTAGCAAATTCCGCCGCTTTCTGGTTGCGACTTTTTGTTTTAGTCGGCGATCCCCGCGTCAGCTTTTGAGACGACATACGACATGAATATTCGGCCTCATCTTGCTGTCGGTAAAACGTAAAAGATTATTTTGGCGCTCGTTCCTCGTACCCGCGGTACAGCGCCCAAAAACCATCATTGTTTCCTTTACCGTAAACTCTTGTGTCCCGCAATTACCGAAAATGTCCGTGTGGGCGTGCGTACTCCGACCGAGCAATGACGCCGCTACTTTTTTCAGGGAAATGCGGCTGACGAGTTTCCACGCTCTGAGCGCAGCGACTTTAGGACTGTAGTACCGTACTGTTTATACGGTGATGTGTGCGGTGCATATGTAATTGAATATATTCAGCTATTAATAGCAGCAATTCGCGGTATTTGCCGCTATTATCGAGCCCAGATGCGGGTGTCCGCAACCGTCTGAATAAAACGCGTTTTGTGAAAAGGTCCTCCGTTTTTTAGTGTTTTATTGCGTTTTAAACCTCATTTTAGCGTTTTATTGTGTTTTATTGCTGTTTTCGGCACTACTGGT
>JAULCF010093338.1:0-12571 GCA_032361265.1 Devaleraea mollis | reverse complement strand
TGTTAAAGAGAGTATTTTTATGGGCATAAAAACCTTTTAAGAAAAAAACAACATTATGGCAAAACTAGATTCTGAGCTAAGTTATTAGCTATTTCTTCTGCAACTTCTTTATTCGGTTTTGACATTTGTGCATCGTCATTGGGGCGCCAAGTAAAGAGATTACGGGTCTCAATAACTATGCCACCTACTTGACTCACTAGAGCTTCAGTTAAGCCTAAGGCTCGAGCCCCCTGACCAGATGCGGTAACTAAAACAACAGTTGCTAGACCATCAAGACCACTAAGATCATCAAGCTTTAGTCTTTTTAAATATCGTTTTGTTGGTATATCTGGACTCCACCAATAGGTGTTCGTACTTATTACAAACAAATCGTATTCTGCTAAATCTGTTGGCGTACTTTTACTTGTGGTCGTTAGATCAACTTGCCAACCAGTTTGTACTAAACCATCAACAAATGCACTGACAACCCGTTCTTGTATATCGCTCAAACCAGGATTGTAACTCACAAATGCTCGAGATGTGCCTGTAGGGTTTAGTACCTGAACATCTGTAGGCTTTTCTTGTCTGCTTACAACTTCAACCCAAAGGTATCCTGTTAGCAAAATAGCGAAAACCACTGTAGTTATAAATATTTTAGCGTTCATTGGGAACCATCCTAAACAATCGACTTGAGAATGAAACTATACTAAAGAGAATTATTGTTATGCTAGTTAAAAGAAGGATGCTACTGTCTGGTATAAATGAAATGAGTAATAGCGAAAAGAACAATAAGGCTCCAAAATATTTCCCGATTGGATCATAGATAGGTCTTGAAGATAGCCCTGAACTTAGTATAAATTGAGCAAACATCAGGGCAATAACAACCAAAACCCATATGGAGATTAAACCTTTGAGCTCGAGCGCTACAAAGGCCATAAACACAACTGTAAAGTCTGCACACACATCTAACCAAGCACCAAAGCCACTTTCAGCCTTAAGTTTTCTGGCCAAATATCCATCGAACACATCGCTAAGCACCACAGCAATAATGAGCCAAAAGGCTATTCCTAATTGATAGTTATAAATAACGTAAGCTAAAGCAGGCGCAATAATAAAACGAGAGCTACTGAGTATTGAGGGTAATAATGAAAGCGATAGTATTCTTTGCATGACCTAGTCCTATTTAAAGAATCAGTTACGGACGCCAACTAAACTTCAAGTTCCACGTTCTTCAAACAGGTTTAAGTCAATTGTGCGATGCGCTATAGTAGATGACGAAGGTAAGACTGCTACAAAATCATCAATGAAATGCTTAACTTTCTGCCAGTTAGTATATTCAAAGTCTTGTTTTGTATCCACATCTAAATGTTCTTTCTTAGCAATAGCTTTGACTAACAACTTCTTCAAATAACCATACTCAGAGTACTTAAGTGCGCCAGCAAAACTAGCAGTATTATCTGGCTGCCAACCAGTTGCTTCTATTAAACTATCAAGGTAGCTTTGAACTTTCTGAATGTTTTCCTCGCTATTGTTAATAGCAGCCATCGAAACTGAGAAAAACGCAGCGTGTAACCTCTTTAAACTATCGTGATGCTTTTGAATATATTCAACAAATTTCAACGAAAAGCTACCATAGTGAATAGAAGCACCTATAATGACAGCATCGTATTGCAGGAACGAAACTGGCGCTTCAATAGTCACAGCTCTCACTTCATGTCCACTTTGCATCAAGTCATCAACCATAAACTGTGTGATGGTTTCAGTATGTCCTTCTTGAGTTTCATAAACGATTAAAATACGGGCCATTATCTTTCTCCTTCACAGTATTAAAACTTGTAAAACGCCAATACAAAGTAAGTCATGCTTTACACAAGGTTGTCAACCTAACTTTGAACCCAACTAATATAGAGTAGTAAATAAACCACCACTCTTAGACTAAGTACTTCTTTAGTTTAAGTTCTAACCTCCTTACGTCCAACTAGTAAATCCTGACTCTGTATGTAGGAAAAACCACCACAGCTTCATGTACTTAAGAAATCCAAACACTCAAACTTATAAGGTGCGTCAGGATTTCACCTACAAATTCTGTCGGTCAAAGCCCAATGAGAGGACATCATTGTGTTTCGTAGAATCAAAATAAGAAAAAGCATTTAAGAAAGGACTTTTTTTAAAATCATGAATAAACGACATGTACTTATCCCCTTAGACAGTTCTGAGTTTAGTAAATCTATATCTGACGAAATATGTCACCTGTTTTTACCAGAGCAATACAAGCTTGAGTTCTTAAGAGTCGCAACTCCGCCTGAACCTTCATGGAATGACTTAAGGAAAAGAGCTAAAGATGATGATTGGATTCATAATGAAGACTGGTTAGTTATCGCAGCAGAAAAATCTGATACGCCTGAAAACAGTATTTCTCAAGAGTTAGCTAAAAAGAAAAAGAGATTATTAGAATCCTTAAGCTCAGAACTTGATACAGTTGCTGAATTCTTTCAAAACAAAGGCTTTGAAGTTGCAACCTCAGTCCGCTTTGGTAAAGCTGCACCTAAAATTACAGAATTTGCCAATGAAGCGCAAGTTGATTTAATCGCCATAGCAACACATGCCCGCGCTGGCCTAGAACGTATGCGCTTAGGTAGCGTTGCACAAGAAGTTCTTAAGAATTCCCATATACCAGTTCTAATGTTACGTCCAACTGCTCGCACAACGAAAAAAGCAGCCGCATTCTCAACAGCTAAGCGTCCAGATATTGTAGTAAGTTAAAACAATAATAATAGGGAGTTGAACATTAAATTGAAAAAAATTCTTATACCCTTAGACGGCTCGAGCTTCAGCCAAGCTATCCTGGTTAAGGTTTGTCAATTATTTGATCCACTTCAGTATCAATTGGATTTATTGCGGGTATCCCCTATTCCTGATATACACATGCTCATCCCAGATTCAGCAAAACCATTGAGCAATATATCCGGAATCGATAATTTTTCCCACTTGAGCAATTGGCAGTCGGTCATAGACTCTGGCAAAAAACAGCTCATTCCCAAACATCAACCTATGTTTGAAGAACTTATTTCAGGCATAAAAATAGAATTAGTTGAAGAACTAGATAGTGCAATAACTTTTTGCGAAAGTCAAAGATTTGATGTCAATGCCTATATTCGTTTTGGAAAAACTTCTGAAGAAATCACCCACTTTGCAGAAGGTAATGATATTGACTTTATTGCGATGTGTACGCATAACAGAAAAGGTATTGAACGTACCTTGCTTGGAAGTGTCACACAAACCGTACTAGACAATACGCATATTCCGGTATTGATAGTACGCCCGTAAATCCAGAACATAGGGGTAATAATTTCTAACTCGTTGTCAGAGAAAGCCTTACAACTTAGGTAAGAAAAACTAATAAGTCAGGTAAGAGAATCAATGAGTTTAATCAGTTCCTAGCTAGCTATACTTTAAGTATCAAGGTAGTTCTTCAAAAAACCTTGAACTTGTAAAAGAAAAGGAAGACATAATGAGAAACTATCCACAACGTTACAACGAATTAAGAATCACTTCAAATGAACTCGGCGAGCAAGCCCCTAAACTCCTATCTAGCTTTGGCACTTTACACAAAAACGCAATGGAAGATGGTGTACTAAGTACCAAGGTTAAAGAACTGATGGCTTTAGGCATGGCAGTAACTGCAAAATGCGATGGATGTATCGCTTATCATGTTCGAGATGCTCTCAAAGCTGGTGCCACTGAAGAAGAAATTATAGAGACACTTGGTGTTGCGGTACTGATGGGTGGCGGTCCTGCACTAATCTATAGCGAAGAAGCCTTTGTTGCAATGAAACAATTTGAAAACTACGAAAAGGATGTAGTAAATAACTAATCTAGACTACCGACTCAGTTCTTCTCCTGAACTATAGAAAAGCCAAACCTGATTAGGTTTGGCTTTTCTACTGAAACATATTACGAATTATAACCAGAAAAATATTTGAATTACTCTAACAAATTGTTCTTAAGTGCCCAACGAACTAAATCTGCCCTAGTACTTAGCCCCAATTTATCAGCAGCCCGCTCACGGTAGGTTGCAACTGTTTTTTCACTAATACCTAGCTCAGCGCCAATTTCCTTGTAGGTGGAACCTTCAGCAATTTTCTTCACGACTTCATGCTCTCGGTTTGTAAGTTGTACATTTTTATAGGGATCAGGTGACGCCATTTCTTGAGCAACTTGAGCCAGCAAATTCGCAGGTGCAAAATATTCCCCTCTAGAAACTGCTTGAATTGCATCAATCAACTGTGTTTCTAAACTACTCTTAGGAACATAACCAGAGCCACCTGCAGCTAAAAAGCTTTGTACATATTCTGGGTCTTCATGCATTGAAAGTGCTATAAAGCGTGTTTTACCAGGTTCTTCTTGCAACTCCTTAAGAACTTCTATACCACTTTTATCTGGCATAGAGATATCGAGAATTGCAACATCAGGCTCGAGCTCACGAATCTTCTTCACTGCGTCCGTGCCATTACCTGCTTCACCAATAATGTCTAAATTTTCTTGAGCACCTAAAAGCGCTTTAATGCCCGCACGAACAACTGAGTGATCATCAACCAAGAATAGAGTGATTTTTTTAGAGGTCATCGTTCCCACTTTCTCCATTTTTCTGCAATTTTGTATTTAAAAAGGAAATATTGATAAAATTATCATCAACTTCAACCACTGCACCTAGAGCAGTCAATCTTAGTCGTATATCCATATCATTCATAACTCTTTGGATTTCTTCAGTACAATTATTCGCTTCATGATTTACAGAACTCACTTCAATGCTAAGATTATAGTTATCTTTAGGTCTTTCAACCAAAAAAACATCTATTGTACAGGGTCCTTTTTCCAAAAAGAGCTCCAACATAATTTCTAATAAACCATAAGCAATGAGCGACGTGAGACGTTTTGGTTCTTGCTCGAGCTTAGTAGCGATAGATAGTCTGGATTTAGTTTCAAGTTCTGAAGTTTCTCCAGAGCTATAAAGCACATTCATATTGTGAACAAGAGAATTTAAAGCAGATGCCAACCCTAACTCTACTACCGTCATTGGATAGAGTATATGAGCCATTTCTTGTACCTTTTGCATAGTTTCTAGCGCAAATACCTTTATTTCCTCTGTCTCAGAGGATGTTGGTACAGCAAGTGTCAATGCACGCAAAGCCTGTGCAACATCTTCGTGCAGATACTGAAACACTGTAGAAAGATTTGCCTGTCTGCTTAGAAAAAATTGTTCTAATTCAGTGTTTGTAAATGAATCGCTTATAATTGAATCGGATGAATCGCCCACATTGCTAGTATAAGAGTATTCTACGACAAGCTTGTAGGAGAAACTCCTACAAGCTCCTACAGACTAGTTTTTCCTACTATAAGGCTGCTAAGAAAGGGGAATACGGGCATAGATAACTGTGCCTGTGCCAGCTTCGCTTTCAATATTGAAATCACCACCCACAAGCTCGAGCCTCTCCCGCATAGCTACTAAACCAAGGTGCCCCTTAAATTTAGCGTTACTGTCAAACCCTTTTCCATCGTCCTCAACAGATAGTTGTATTTTATCTTTATAAAGACTCAAAATAACTGACGCCTCTGTTGCATCTGCATGACGCATAACATTTGTTAGAGACTCTTGTGCGATTCTAAATAAGGTAATTTCTTTGTCATCCGCTAAGCTTTCAAGACTATCTTTTGAAAGGGTTGACACAACACTAATATTCAAATTACTGCGTTCAGAAAGCTCTCGACTTAATTGCTTAAGGGCAGCATCTAAACCAACTGAATCTAACAAGGCTGGGCGCAGTTGTTGCGAGATTTTTCTGACATCATCTAAAGTCTTTACCGCTAAATCTTTAACCTTAAAGACCTTTTCACCACCAACTTGTTTTTCTAATTCATCTATATATAGCAATATTCCCGTGAGGGATTGCCCAACACTATCGTGTAAATCCCTAGAGATTCGAGTGCGCTCTTCTTCTTGAGCATCTAAAAGTGCAGTATATAACTCTCCTCGTTCTTGACTAAGTTGATCAAGAGATATATTTGCAGTTGCCAATTCAGCCGTGCGTTCTTCAACTTTTTGTTCCAAACTTTGATTCAGCTCTTTTAAAGCATTTTCAATTTCTTTCACGTCTGTAACATCACGAATAGCTGCAATAACCAGACTATCTTCATTGTATTGAATAGGACTTAGGCTTATTTCTACAGGAAATTCACTACCATCTTTTTTTAAGCCAAATAGTTCTAGACCCGCGCCCATCTGACGAACATGGGGGTTTTCATCATAACTTTGTCTATGTCCTACATGGCGTTTTCTAAAACGCTCAGGTAATAGACTATCAACACACAGAGTTAAGAATTCGGATTTAGAATACCCAAAAATTTGCTCTGCTTGTTGATTGACAAGCAAAATATCCCCTATTCGATTCGCAACAATAACGCCATCAGGCATTGTTGCGAATAATTGTGCATATTTGCTTTCATCTTCTTGCAAAAAATCCGTCAACTAAACCTAATCCTTCCACCAATGAGTGTCTACACTCACCTAACAAGCAAACATTGTAACACAAATCACTATTTTTCAGTTTGTGTTTAGATGATGTGGAATACACAGACTTGCTTATGCACTAAACCAAGCATTATGTATGCAGACACCTTCAACCGCTAATCTTCAACCGCTAATCTTCAAGCTCTAATCTTCAAGCTCTAACCTTTAAGCTCTAACCTTTAAGCTCTAACCTACAAGCTCTAACCTGCAAGCTCTAATTTTTAACCTTCAGGCAAAGACTCCATATCAAAAAAAGACACCTTAACTTGTCAGAAAAGTCCTGACACAGAAGTCAGAAACTCTAGATACCTAAGCACCTAATTAAAACCTTAAACTATTCATAACAGATAGATAAAAAAGGCTCTATAGATATCTAGGAGGTCATGAAATGTTTTCGATAATTAACACAAATCAGCGATTTCAAAAGCTTAAGGTATTCATTTATCAACTATGTTTCAGTTTGATACTTCTTGTCTTAACTAGTTGTGCAAACAATATTGTGAATTTAGATACTCAAGGCATACAGAATAGTGACCTTACTCAAACACACTCACTTCAAAAGTTGATAGATTATTTTCCTTCAACTACATTTGATCCTCAAGACCTTGTTAAGCTCTATGGTCAACCTTTAAACATTGACTATATTCCTTACCTCAACCATCATACTACTGGTCAAATAGATGGCATTTCAACTTATATCTATGACGGATTTGAGTTTTCCGTTTACCAAGTAACCTTAAGTAACAAAGCACTCCTAATGGACCTTACAATTACCTCACCAAGCTATAGCCTTCCTTTAGGAATTCGTGTTGGCAGTAGCACCGATGAGGTTTTAGCTACCTTAGGTATCCCCTACGACAGGCACAATGACATCAGCATTTATTTACTTTCTGATACTACCGAAACCCTGCTACTTACAATTCAAGGAAATAAAGTTATTGAAATAATGTGGCAGTTCTACTGGGATTGAAGTATAGGTCTTTTGAGATAGTTTCTAAAAAATACTAGTCTAATTTACAACTAACTTAAGGCGTTTATAGACTACTTAACATAGGAGGTCATTTATCATGCAAGACTATCCAACCCGTTATACAGATTTAAAAGTAACTGCATCTAAACTTGCTAAGCACGCACCAGAGCTACTCAACAACTTCAACCAGTTACAGAATAATGTCATGGAAGACAATGTGCTAAGTAGTAAGGTAAAAGAACTAATTGCTCTAGGTATGGCCATAACTGTTCAGTGCGATGGTTGTATTGCCTACCACGCCAGAAACGCTTTGTTTGCAGGCGCAACAGAAGAAGAAATCAACGAAACACTGGGTGTGGCTGTACTTATGGGCGGTGGGCCAGCACTAATTTATAGTGAAGAAGCTTTTATCGCCATGAGACAGTTTGAACATTTTGAAAACAAAGCTATTAGACAAAAACTATAGATTACCTAAAATTGTTGTTAATTTCCTATTTGAAGCTTGCTTTAAGGAATTTTCCATTATTAAGTTCGTTATTAAATTCATTATTAAATTCATATGAGGTGGTAGTTATGCAACACAGTTTACTTTCTTTAAGTTTAGGTCTGTTATTTCTCTTAAACTCAGTCCAAGCTCAAACCCCATACACGCAGATTGCCTTAAATAGTAGTCAGAGTGGCATTGTTTCAAGTCTGGACTATAGTAATAACTATGTGCTCGAGCTCCCCCCCAACACTGGCTTTTTATCTATTTCAGTAGAAGCTGCCGGTAACGATGTCGATTTAGCAATTGCCATAGGGCAAGAAGGCAATATTCTTGAGGATATAGGTTTACATTATATAGATAAAACCCCAAACGAATTTCCAGAATATATAGTTGTCAACCCAATAGCTGGAAGGTACTACATCTACGTTATTAATGCTTTAGATATAGATTTACCTTTTACCCTATACACCAGTACAACAATCAGAACTATCGCAGATTTAAGCAATAGTTGTGACTGGGTCTATGATGGCGAGTGTGACGAACCTATTATTGGAAGTGGTTTGTGCGCCACTGCTACGGACCGTGCTGACTGCGCCGCATTTGATGGAGTTGCTGAAGTAGTTACTGGCATAACAGATTTAGGAACGAATATAGTTCCTACGACCAATACACCTATAGTTATAACAACAAATACTGGAACTATTCAAAGCCCTTACCCTTATTTTGGTGCTATAAGTTGCGATTTACGTGCAGATCAAGCCCCATTCACAAACTTAGCCATTGGTGAACCCGTCCAAGTAAGCTGTCCTGCTAACTGCTCAACTAGTGGTCGACTATGGGGTACAGATATCTATACAGATGATTCACATATCTGCTTAGCTGCACGTCACGCAGGTCTAGTTACTGAAGCAGGTGGTGACTTCTATTTAACAATTCTAGAGGGTCAATCTAACTATCAGCCTTCAGAACAAAATGGCGTCAGTAGTACAAACTATAGTTCGTGGGACCGTAGCTTTAACTTAACTTCGGTTAATCCATCAATCAATACATCTTATAATCAGGCGCTTAGTGGGCAGTGGACATTAAATGCGAATGGCTTTATTGGCACTGTTAGCTTTAGTCAGAATGGGTCTGCCTGGCAAGGAATATTAAATCTTGGCAATGGTTCTGAACAGTTAACAGAAATTGTTTTAAAAGAAGCGCAAGTACAATTTACGAGACCACTTGAAGCTAATACACAACACTATACTGGCGAAATAAGCTTCGAAGGAAATACTGCACATTTGAATGGTAATTTTTCACAAGATAGTACAGGCAACTTTGTCTATCAATGGTCTGCTGAACGACCTTATCAATATGTGTCTAGTCTGCCTATTCAACCTGAGCAACCTATTCAACCTGAACAACCTATAGTACAAAACCCACCTACGATAAATCAGAGCAGCTCGAGCGACCTAGCTGAGTGGACAGTTGATCATGGTTCGATAACTATCAAGGATACTCAAATCGAAACTTCACCGCCAAGTGATGGTATAACGAGTATGTATATTGCCCCATCAAGCTGGCATGGAAACTGGTCAAGCAACTCTGTTCTTAGGTTTGACAAAGATAGTTGGGGAGGGTCTTATTACATTGATGAGCAAGGCGATGTTGTCCTTAAAAATGGCTTGTTAACTGCCCATTACACCATAGCTCAAAATCATAGTGATTCTTGGCACAGCTACACTGTTCCTCTTTACGATGATGGCAATTGGAGACTAGATGGAGGCGCAACAAACCTCGCACAAATCTTGGCAAATGTGACAGACTTTCTAATTAGGGCTGAATACGGTTCTGGTACAGATCACTCAGCTTTGAAAAACATAAGGCTAGATTCAAGTCAGGGGGGTTCTACTACTAACTCTGTATCTGACTCTGTATCTAACTCTGTATCTGTAGAAACTCCAGTGGTGTCTGGTGAGGTGCAAAGCAGCTCGAGCACTGTCAGCAGTGCCCAAAGCGCAACCTTAAGCCACCCATTAGGCGCAAGCATCCATGTGCCTTCAGGCGCGGTGGCATTGGCAGATGATGGTTCTATTGGTCAAGTTACCTTTAGCATCGAAAACGCTTCAAGCAATCCTGCTCAGTCCAGTCTTACACTACCTAGCCACAGTATTATCGCAGGGCAATTGTTTCAATTAGGGCCAGAAGGGTTGGAGCTCGAGCAACCTGTATCAGTCACTTTACCTATCGCTGCTAACGTTGACCCAAGTCGTGTTTATGGCGTAACCACTTACGATCCAAGCGAAGGTATTTGGGTTACGATTCCAGGAATTATAGATGTAACTGCGCGGACTGTCACCTTTAAAACGAGCCACTTTTCACTTTTCGGGCCCATTGCATGGGATAGCGACGACAGTTGGAACCGTGATAATGGTGGTTGGTTAGTTATAGATAATAATGAAAGAGAGGGAACCGCCTACCCTTGCGATGAAGATGATCATGATGGTTGCCGAGCAGGCATGCCAGCAACTCATAGTTATGGCGTTTGCTTAACACAATGGACACTCAACAATCCTAATCTGAGATTCTGGGGAGTGCGTGATGGCACGAGTCGCACAGCAAGCGCTGCTGATGGCGAGGACATACGCTGGTGGTTACCCAATGGCACCTATACCATTCAAGAGTATTATCATATATCGCAAGTTAACCGAGATCCACTGTATGTACCACGCCATAAAATGTATCTTCGTTTGCCTCGTACCATTCAAATCAACAGTGGCAACAGTATAGATATAGGTGCAAATTATCCACAAGGTTACGCTGCTGGTTGGACAACTTGTTTTGGTGGGGATGGCATAGGTAGCGGTAGAAGAAAAATTACAAGTTACGGCACTGGTGATGTTCAAGTGACGCTTACATGGCAGGGAAATGTAGATGTTGATTTATATGTAACTGATCCACTTAGTGAAACTATTTCATACCAAAATGAAGACTCGAACAGTGGTGGACAGTTAGATAGAGACAATAAATGTGGCGATTCAGTTTTAGGTGGTCCTGAAAATATTTTCTGGCCTACCGATGGCGCACCCAGTGGAGACTATATTATAAAGGTAGACTACTATAGTTACTGCGGTGAAGAAGATGCTCCAAACGTTAACTGGACAGTACGTGTGGTTGTGGCAGGAAATTCTACTACCTATACTGGAACACTAGCACCGAGTGAAAACAAACTAGTGACCAGTTTCAATAACATCACTAGTACGGAACACACTATAGGCACTGAAACTGAGTCTAAGATTTCTCAAGACCCGAATAACGATGCTTGTTGGGCATCTTATTCTGATGACCCACGGTCTTTTTCAACACAGCCTGGCAATGTTGGACCACACATTACACTCACTGAAGCAGGCTCTTACATGATTCATATTGGTCCTTCAGGTGAATATGGTTTGCCTACTAAACCAGCCGCTTGGACAAGTTATGGTCCTTTCCCTATTCAATTAGATGCCAACTACAGTGCCGTTATGCAATCCTCAAGACTAGGTTGGATCAAAAATGGTGCAAGAGTAACTGGCTATAACACATATCCAAACGAAGCAACACTCTATACACGCAATGAAAACTTAGATCAATTCTGGTCAATGTGTGTTCAAAAGCTACCTTAAGTCTATTAACTCATAGTTGATTGGCTACAGTAATAGCCTATAAAAAATCGTTTTAACGTATCGAAAAAATGAAGCACATATCCTTTACTGATTAAAGGATATGTGAATTTAATAATCAATGAATCCTACAGTGTTACTGAAATAAATACTGGTAGTATCCGCTAAAAAGGATTTAAAGGGAGAAATATCAAACACTTAACTATTTCTGAAACCCCACAACCACTCGCAAAGAATTTCAATCCGATAGATTCGAGTCGAGAAGCAAATGACTTATCAAAAAGTAGTTTTATTCCGAACAACCTTGTATTTTCACCTCGAAAACTAAAAGCCCAAACAACACTCTGTAAAGCTGAAACCCTCGCAACTTCACTCTACATTGTCAATCAAGGATTCCTCAAAGCAATCATTCCTACTACAATGGGTAAAGATAGAATTGCAGACCTCTACGGGGCAGGTGATGTACTCGGCTTAGCAGCAATCTATGGCACAACTCATATTGAAACTGTCGTAGCCTTAGAAGATTGTATCGTGACACCTATCGATCCACAGCAGTACATGCATGATGGTAGCTTTTCAAAATATCTTGTGACCACTTTAGCCAAACAAATGCGTAGACACCGTGAATTTATTGCCGACACAGAATTACCAGTTGGCGCTCGCTTAACCAGAACACTTATTCGCCTAGCAAATCGTTTTGGAAAAACACAAAGCAATGACCTAATACACTTACCTACAACACTTACACATAGTGAATTTGCCGAATTAATCGGCAGCTCTAGAGTAACAATTACCCGAATTTTTTGTAAGCTAAGAAGGGCAAAAGCCTTGATTTACAATAGTAAAGATGACTATCTAGTAAATATAGACCTTCTAGAAGATGCAGCCGACCATTTTGTTATGAAAGTATTATAGCTATAGAA
>JAULCF010092227.1:0-12575 GCA_032361265.1 Devaleraea mollis | reverse complement strand
GCGAAAACTTTTGAATTGGGTTGGCCCGTATATCTGCATGGCGAAACTGCGGATCGCAATGAACGGGCCAATCTCGCGTAATGAATTGCAAAATCTTCCCGCTTTTTTGTTATCATAACCTTGCAAAGGCAAGGTGCGTAGCTCTTTCTCTTCCTCTCCATTTCATGACGCTCTTTCACTCCACTCCAGAATGGCGATTCCCTTGCAAGGGGCGACCGGCCCAAGGTCCCGGGAACCTAACAAATATTCTAATGATGCGATTATAACGACGCGCGGAGGCATCTTCTGCATAAGGGTATTGAAATAGTGTCCCGGACTCTAATACTAAACGGGCACTAATTTTTCGCGGATATATCCGTAAATAGTATACTATTTACGTTTAGGACTGGCGGGTTTCCTGGACAGGCGGATAGCACGCGCCGTGTTGTGGCGGTCCAGACTTGAGTGCTGGTCGCGCCAAGATATGGACCGTAGCGGTTGGTCCATAATATGGACCAAGCCAGCAGGGGAGCGCCGTCGCGCAGCCCTGGCACCAAACCGTTCCGGTGTGCTGGGCGCGCTTGAGCCATCTCTTGGCTTTCAAGCGTTGACCGGCTTTCCTGCTGCTAGAAGTCCGGAGACCTCCCTAATTTCGAGGCGCCGCGACGTACTTGTGCCCGAATCGATCCTGTTTTTGGAACCGAGTGGGTACAGCGCCCCCCTTGGGGCGGCTTACGTAGTTAGTGGCTGTGGTGCAGCTAGCCCCTTGAGCTGGAGCATGTTTGCTCAATGCATCCTAGTTTAACGACGTCACTCCGATTTTAAATGTGAAAGGGAGTGCCTAGCCTAGCGACGGATGCGGCTGCTTGCATGGCTGTTCTCAAAGATCGACCCCTCTGCAACCGAGGAGCCGATTGCCACGACAAACAACCAACACCCCCATAGCACATAGGGTTGTAGGCGGCTCCAAGGGATTCGTTCCCCGAGCTCTTTCTCCCTCCCTTTCCATGTTCAATGGTGCTTGTGGCAGACGCTGCCTCAGCGGGCGCGTTTTCTGCCCTCGTATGCAAAACACGGTCTCCTCTGCGGGAGTTGTTTTTACCAGTGGGGTCGGTTGCGGCCCTAGTGTCAGCCAAAAAATCGTGCCTCTAGGCCTGCGCCTTGGTGTCTGAGCCGCCGGCGCGGTTACCCACTCCCCAGCCGCCAGATCGGGGCGTCGGGAGAGCTTGCCTCGCATCACAAGTGTGGAGGACGCGGACGGTGTTCCGCGCCTCCTGGAGCTGCGCCTCCTCTTCCGCTGCTTCCCATAGCGCACCCGCCCGATGGACCGGTTGCGGTGAGGGACAGTTCCGGACGCGCACTGCTGGCCCATGCGGCGCACGAATGCGGCCCGCTGCTCGCGGGTGAGGTGCACATAGTACCGGAAGACCTCCGATGCCCACCCGCCGAGCACCTTCACAGCCTCCGCGCCTTCCAGCTCAAAGAGCGTGGTGGCGCCACCAATGCGCAGCGAGTGCGCCTTGCCCACAAACTGGTGGAGCTCGGCGGCCTCAAACTTCTTCGACAACCAGCGACGGAACTCGATCTTCGCGATCTCCTTCCTCGTCGACGGATCGCGAAAGACAGACTGCTGTGCCATGTCGGTGCCCCTCGGGTCACCGTCGCGCAAGAAGAGGCGCTTGAGCGCGTTGGAGGGGATGACCAACTTGCTCGCCGGCCCTGTGGAGAGGCAGGAATCGTGCCTGTAAATCCCTGTGGGGTCCGCCTTGGGGGGCTTGTGGTTTATGATAATGTAATGCCCCCCTCTGCGGTTGGCCACAATCTCGATGCGGCCGTGGTGGAGCCGGAAGTCCGGGTTCCATCCCCGTGCCGCCTCCCCAGGGGAGGAGAGAATATCGCCCAGGCGCTTGATGTCTGCCCAACAGGTGTTGGCGACTTCCCACATGACGACATCGATGTCGCTGTCCTCCAAGTCACACTGCTCGCGCATGGCGAGCATGTGCTCGGCCAGGATTGGCGGGCGCGGTGGATGAGGCTCCGGATGGAGCTTGGCCAGTGCCTTGGTGAACTAGAGCTTTCGCATACTGGAGCGCCCCTTATGGCCGCAGATGCCGACCGTGCGCTGCACCCTGCGCTCATAGTAGAGCCGCGCGGTGGACACGCAACTATAGGCGTAGCCAATCGTGTTGCGGCCCTTGCGTGTGCCGGCAAGCTTCTTCTTGCCCGGCTTTCGCGCCCCCCCCGAGGCGTGCTGCTTGAAGGCGATAAGCACATCTTCCTCCTCCAGCAGCTCCTCTGTGGAGGGGTGCGGGTTCGTGGCGAACTTCTCCGCGTCGATGCCCGTTCGTTCGAAGAACTCGACGAATAACCGCATGTGGCTTCCGTATGTCGTCGTGGTGGAGGGCGCCGGCGCGTTGGCGATGAGCTTCTTTTGATCCGCCTCCAGCACCGCGCGGTAGGCTTGGTACTCGCGCTCGGCGGCGACGGCGCGCACCCGCGAGCTCGACCCGCCAGGTGAGGGGAGTGTGCCTTGTAGGCGGCCCAGCTCGGCGCTGCCGTCTGTCCAGATGCTGCGCCTGCACATCGCTGGGGATGGTGGTGGTGGCTGGCGGCTGTGTGTCCTCTTTGCCGACACACCCTACCTAGCATGTGCAGCGCCTGGCTGCCCTAAGTGGCGCGCTGGGGCGTTGGCCACGAATGGCGTGTGAAGAGGAGAGACCCCTCTCCTCTGCCTGGGATCAGACCGATTGCAGGTTATGATTCTCTCCCGCAGGAGTCCCTGTCTTGGATGGTGAGCCGCTGGTGTCAGTGTTGTCACTTCATGACACACTGTCAGCGGAAGGTGGCACACACAGTGTCATCTCTGTGTGGCATGCTCAAGATGCCAACGAGTTGCCAACTCTGTGTGACAAGAGCTAGATGGCAGTGCTTACACTGCGCGGCACTATGTGCCCGCGTGTGTTTGTGCATCGACTTGTGCGCAGCTTGAGAACTTTCTCGCGTGCGCGACTGCTCTCACGCGTGTCGCGCGTTTAGCGCTCGCGGTAGATGGAGTCTTCTGGCCAGTGGTAAAAACCAATGCGTTTTTATTTGCATAAGCTTGCGTGCTGTAGCTTTGACTAGCATGCAGGCTTTTTAGCTTGATAATATTGCCCGCCGTGTCGGCTGCTTGCCTCCGTCTGGTGGTGCGGCACCCCTTGCCCAGATTTTTGCTTAGCTGTCGAGGGCGGAGGGCGAGCTGTTTATGAGCTCTTGCTCTGAGGCGCGACGATCTGAATTGAGGCGCTCCGCCTCTTCGTCGGACTTTTCACTGGCCTTCATCATCTCGTCCGCATTAACTTCTCATTCCGGGTGCTTAATGGAGGCGTTTAATTTGATGGGTCGAGCCATGTACACCCCCAAACGCACAGGGCTCAAGTTTTAGTGGGCAGGGGAATGCCTTCCTCGGTGAGGTGCGCTGCGATGTCGCAGGGCACTGCGTCGCTTAGGCGTTCGCGTTTCTCGCCGCCTTTCTCTGCTTCGAGAGATGTGCGCGCGAGCGTGCGTTCCTGACAGCGGCTTTTCTTCAGAAGCTTGCCACTGAGGCGCACTGCGTTGTCGCGGCGCCTTGCACCGTTGAGACGTTTCAGCCGCCCGCCGCCTTCATCTACTCAGAGAATGTGCGCATGAGTGTGCGTGCACGACAAAGGTTTGATGCGCAAGCTTGTCGGTGAGGCGCGCTGCCTTCAAGCCATGTTGGCTGACATGACATCCGCCGCCTAGTGGCCAGTGAGTGCTGCCGTTACAGCCGTCGACCCATGGTCAGCGAGTGCTTCCGGGGCGGGCGTGTATTTAGCGGAGGCGCCACTACAGACCCTCCCGTCATCGTCGCCGCCAGGCGGGCTGCAACAATTGTTGCGACTTAGAATTCGTCGATGCCACTGCTGAGGCAGCGGCTCATTGTGTTGACTAGCGACTTGCCGATCGTCGCGAAGACTGCGAAGCTCGCCGTCTTTATCTGCGCAGAGATATGTGAGCTCGAGCGTGCGTGCTCCCACGAGGCTTTGCTTCGGAAGGTTGCTGACGAGAGGCGCTGCGTAGTCGCAGAACCATGCCCCATTGAGACATTCACGGCGCTCGCCACCTTTCTCTGTTGAGAGAGATGTGCGCGCGAGCGTTCGTGCACGACAGATGCTTGCTTCGCAAGCTTGTCGGTGAGGCGTACTGCATTTCAGCCAGGTTGGCTGACATGACAGCAGCCGACATGGGGCCAGCCGCGTGCTGCCGGGGCGGCCGTGGAAATTTCCGGAGGCGCAACTGAAGGCCCTCCTGTCGCCCTCGCCTTCCGGCGGGATGTCACAAATGTTACGACTAAACAGTCGTTGCTGCCGCCACTGTGGACGAGGCGCATTATGGTAAATATTGCCTTGGCGATCATCAGGACGACCTCTGGCCGCTGGTGAGATCAACATAAAACATAAATATATATATATTGATATATATCATATATTGGATTTGCGCGCAGCGCCTGACCCCGAGTCCAGGCGCTGAAGACGCAAAAGAAATTCGCGACCTCCGTTTTGGGAAGGGCTTTCCAACGGTGCGTCGTGCGTAAAATAAAAACGCACCTGCCGACGTGTCTCCTCTGTCGCTATTGCGAGAGCATGATCGCTGTGCGTCGTGCTTCTGAAAGCTGCGTATTAGACGCCAAATCGGCACGCACGAGCGTGAGCTCGGAGCGATCTCGTTGAGACTCGCTCGGTCGTTGCGCGTCGAGCTTTGCGCCACAGCGTACGCCGAGCTGTCAATTTCGAGGCATTATCGATTGCTACTGTTCTTACAGTGCGAAGTGGCGCGCACCGGACGCGGAGAATCTTCTCTTAGAGAAGCTTTCTCCCGCTGTGCGTGGTGAAAAGCAGATATGGCAAATGATGCGGCCGTGCTGGTTTGTTTTTCTTTTTAAAACAAAAAACAGAACAAAAAAGCTGCGTACAGGACGCCGAGCGTTCTCGGTGAGAACCGCTCGATCGCTGTCCTTCGCGCTTTGCGCCGAACCGTACGGAGCTTTCTCTTTCGACAAATTCTCGGTTGCAACTGTACTATTAGTACAGTGCGAGGTGGCGCACAGAACGACAAGCCTCTTCTCTTAGAAGAGCTTTCTATCGCTGTGCGTGGCGGTGAGCACACCTGGCAAATCCATCTATAGCTTAAGCTATACATAAATGCACCGATGCCTCAGCCTCACCGATCGGTGAGCCGGTTTCGCAAATGACAAATGCCACGGGCAGGCCAAGGTGGCACTAAGGCCAGTTTTTCGAATGTACGCTTGTAGCAACGGCAGCGGTCGTCGCCGTTGCCGGCGCTTGCCGGTCGCCGCGTCGGCTTCTTTCCCGGCTGGTGCGCTACGTCTGTAGCTGCTCCGCCGGCGCCGTCGATTGAGGTTTCAGAAAACCACATCAGCAGTATTTCGCCATCCGATCCGACCAGAATTCGAAAGATACCAAATTTGGCTTCTTGGGCTGGGCCAAGCGATGCTGAAGTTTATAAAAATCCTTCGAATTCTTTCGAATTTTGGCCGTCAGAGGCGTTCTACGCGAATAGCCTTGGCCGTGCTTTTTAGTGGCGCCGCCGGCACTGGTGCCGGCGTCAGCGCGTCGGCGCTAAGGCTTCGAATGCCCGCCGAAGACTACAAGTACTCATGCGCGCGCCCGAAGCGGCTCTCTTGTGTAGAGGCTTGTTGCGTCGGGGTGAGCGCGGCTGTCTGCCGACTTCTGAGGAAGACTCTCTGTCGGGTTCTGGCTTCAAAGGCGCTGGCGCTTGGCACGACGGCCTAGCCAGCGCAGGCGCTTGGCACGACGGCCTCGCCGGCGCTGTGGCGCTTGGAACGCTTGTCTCGCCGGCTCTGGCGCTCGTCACGCTGTCCTCGCTGGTACTGGCGCTGGCACGCTGACCTTGCCATCTCTGGCGCGTGGCGAAAGCAAAAAATGCGCTGCGCCCGAAAATCCTCTCCGTTCGGTAGAGGGTGTGGGCTTCGGGGCGATCGTGGCGGCGAGGCGTTGCTTAATCGTGCAGCGCGTCGAAGAGATGGGCCGGCCAACTGTTGGGCATGGCCCGGTTGTGCGTCCTTCTTATAGGTCGCGCAACCTGGGATTCCGTCGACCGTCGCCGTCCTTTCAACGGTCGCCACCCATTTTTGGGCTGACGAATTGCTCTCATGCCACTGTTACTAGCCACTAACATTGCAGCATTTTGGCAGGCGCCTAATACAGGCAGACCCCTTTTCTCATACCACCACTGGGAGTTTGGATCACCATCTTGGGAGATCACGCCTCCTTAGATGTCGCTATTACATCTTAGTTGTCACAGCGCTCACACCTCTGTGCGGGCGGTCTCCCTGGTCCCAAAACATGCCCTAAGCGTCGTGCCAGCCATGCCAAGCCCTCTAGGCTTCAGCCGACCCATTTCTACCGTTTTTTTGTTTCTTTTTGCATGTGCTACTTTGATATGTACGGTCGGACGGACGACTAATTTATTTGTAACAGTGTGTCGGAGGTTTCCTACTTGATTCTGCGTACACTCGGAAGAGTTAACTCTAGCTAGTGGCCACTAGATAGAGATCCTGTATTCCCATACTGCAAGGAAATTCATAGACGTCCAGTCCAAAGAGTTTCACTAGAGTCCACATTGCTGAGTATCCGATCAGTGCAGTTGCTGAGCTGTCAACAAGAAATCTATTTTAAGTTTTGTTTGAGCCACTACAACCTAATGCTATAGGGCCCGGGAGCCTCAACTAATCATACAGAGTCTCCACACTCCAAAACCTGCGTTAGCAGGAACTACACGAGTTAACCTTTGCCGGAAACATGCGACCGGTGCCACTGCCCTCCATCTGCCGATAAAACGGTGTCCGAAGGGCCCTTTTTGGGACACCAGAGCACTCCCGCTACCCGGCCAACGAGATCTAGCTCAGATCTCAAAAACACCAAATAAATAAAATTCGATGAAAACCTTCGTCGGGTCTGTTCTCGCATTGGACTGTGTGACCGAAATCATCCACAGAATCACGTCCACAGGTTTTGTCCTAAAGAACTTTCTTCAACACTCTACCATTCTTGGGCACGCCCTGCGCGTCACATACTCATGTGCGAGGTCACTGTACAGAAAGATCTGGAAAAGATCTGGTCACTTCTCATACTTTCTATCCACGCCCCTCTTTCCCGCGCTTTCTAATCATTATCTTTCCTCCGACTTCCCCTCCCTCTCAAAAGCTCCAGCGCGTACCGCACCTCATCCAGGTCATCCCTCTCGCCACTCCAATCTTCCTGTAGCATGCGCAGACTGCGCAGCGCTTTCGCCTCGGCCGGCGTCTTCTCCGCCGCGAGGTACCTCTTCTTCCCGTCTACCATTACCTTCTTCTCAATGATGGAGAAGGTGGCGAAGAAGTACCTCGCGAAGAGCGCCCGCGTCCACGGAGGGAGCAAGCAAAGGCCCCGCGGAAGTTTCTCCTTTCCTGTCCCCGGAGGCGGCGGCCTGCGTTTCCTCCCCAAGAACGCTCTCTCCCATTCCTCCTCTCGAGCGGCGTGGATGTCTGCTGGTTTCCACGGCCGCTCCAGGTCTGGTACGAGGCGCTGGAGGTGTGGGATAGTGGGAAGCTCCTGCCGCGCCACTTCCGCGCGTTCAAGGGCGTCGCTTGGCAGGCTTTCGTCTTGGCTCATGCGGCTGAGTTGGGCAACGAACTGGTGTGCCGCAATCTTCCACACGAGTTCTGGCCAGTCCAAACGGAACAGCGCTCTTGCACACGCAAGCGTGTTGCGTCTGCTCTTCAACTTGACGGCCGTGAGCTTCGCGGGAATGAATCTGGCTTCCAGGCCTTCGAGCTTGCGCCTTAGCTTCTTTGTAATCGGAGTGAGGAAGCATCCATACGTCCACTTCGACTTGAGGAATGCTGAGTGCATCTCAGTCGCTTTCCTCAGCTCCATGCCACGAAAAAGCGCCTTGGAGATCATGAGAGTCGCGAGAGTCGCGGACGCCCCGTCCACTATGCTCTCCACTGGTTCAACCATCGCTTCTCTTTCCGAAAATCTCACTCCTAGGTACTTGTCGGATTTTGAGCCACGGAGGGCATCACCACCCAGAGTGCGGCGCACACTTTGCTGTCTTCCGTGCTCAATCAGTTCTGCTGATATGCCTTTCTCAAGGTTGAACCTCATGAGCAGGTCAGCAGCCCAGCTTCTCGCTGCTCGAAGCGCAATAGCAGCGGCTACATCGCTCGCCAGCTTTAAAGCGATGTCGTCTGCAAACGTCTTGACCGGCGCTGGGAATCCTACGTCCTCGAAGATCCTCAGCGCATGAAGAACACGTCAGATGAGGACGTTTTATGTCTTGTTGTAGAGCGCAGGCGACGCTGGGCCACCTTGTGTGAGCCCGACGTTGACCACTCTCTGTAGCTTGGTCTCATCACCCATCGTCATCACCTTGGACAGCTGCAGGAGAGAAGCCACCATGCCTGCAGTCTCGACGCTGTGCTCCTCGTCCAAAATGTCCATGGCCTGGTCTCTTTGTACCAGATTGTAGGCTTTGATGAGATCCAGCAGGATCGCCATCACGTAGTGCAGCGAGGATGATGACACTACCATCGCGACTGGCGTCAGCGCCATATATTTCTCATTAAATCCATGCTGCTCAGCTTCATCTGGGAATTCTCTAACCAGCCTCACCGTTGTGCCCATCTCGAAAATCTTGCGCATAATGAGAATGAGGATGAGCGGGCGATTGTTTGCCGGCACAGCAATCAATAATTTCTTCTTTTAGATGGGTATGAGGGTGGATACATCCCAATCCTTCACCACGCACATCAGCCTCGCTCCAGCGGCGAAGAGCTCGAACATGAGCTCGGCGAAGGCTTCAGGGAAGATCTGAAGTAGCTCCATCGTCAAGCCATCCGGTCCTGCAGCCTTGCCTTTCTTCGCCCGACGTATCACCTGCCGGTATATTCTCTCCATCTCTGCCGGCAGCGTGTATTTTCGTAAGTCAACCAGAGTTGGTGGGGCCGGCTTGTCCGCAAATAACTCCGTGAAGTTTCGCGTTTTAAGTTCGTCACCCAGTCTACTCGCGTCATCCGTCGCATCGTAGATCTTCTTGATCCTCGCTGCGACGTCGGCGAGGGAGAGAGCGCTGGAGTCCTTTCGCAGGCTGTCGACAGTGATCTGCCTGCGGATGTGCGCCTTTTCTCGAACGAGGCGCTTGATCTCACAATATAGGCGCCTCTTATCCTTCCAGTCATCAGCTGTACCCTCATCACTCAAAGCTCGTCTCACGATCTTGGAGCGCCACTTGGCAACGCTATCAGCCGTCACCGACCACACAGACGCGTGTTGCAGCGGTCTTGGATTCACTTTAATCATCTAAGGATTGCGTATCAAAGCTTGCAAGTATTAAAAATGGGCATCAAAAGCTATGCTTGATCCGCACGCCCTCAGCTTTGCGGCCAGCCTCGGCAGCTGGGCGTTGTACAGCTGTGATGCTGCTTTCATATTTTCCGTGTTCATGCGGTGTTGTGTGGGGAGGAAAAAGTCTTTCGCACGCCCACTTTGCTCTTGACGTAGCGCGATTGCCATCGCAATCGGCAGGTGATCGCTTGTACACGCCGCCGATGACCTGAGGATGGTCTTAATGGGCGGCAGCTTGCCCTTCCATCCAGATAATAGTATGAGATCTATCTTTGATCCCGACATGCTTCCATCCTTTGCCGGGAAGGGGTGGGTGACTCCTCTCGGTGCTCGCAGAGCGAAGAGGGCCTTGCGCTGCTGTCTTTCTCTACTGCTTGGTAGTCTTTTTCAAATATCGCCCACAGCAGCGCGAGGCTCTCTCCGCTGCAGCGGCTTTATAAACGTTTGGAGGGCGTTCCTGCCCCTAGTTTTGCTACTGGGTCTCCACGATGGGTGGCTAGCGTTGAGATCTCTACAGGCTATTATGCGTCCTCCTTTCGCACGAAGGCGCTTGAGAGCTGTGTTGATATCAATCTACTCCTGAGTCGAGGTTCTTGAAGCTGCGTAGAGTCCGAAGAATCTTACGTTAGAGTTGCTCACTTCTAACATCTGCCACGAACGGCCCTCGTGAGTGCTCACTCTCCTCCGAAAGCCTTTACGCTTGACCAGGAACGCTATCCCTATGCTCGGCCTACCTCCACTTCTTTTTTTGTGCGATGGCATGGAGATAAAGCTCCCTGCGAAGTCCAACGGCGGGATGATCCTAAACTTGTATCTACTCTGGAAAGTCTCGCACACGAAGAGCACATCTAGCTCCTCGTGTGAGAAGAGGGTTTCGTCATCTGTCTCCCTCTGCGCAAATCTGTTGACATTCCAGGATACCAGCTTGAGCGCGGTTTTCCCTTTCGCTGCCTTTCTTGTAGCAGCAACTGCTTCTCTCCTCCGCTCATTCTCCACCTTCCTCATCCTCTTATCCTCCCCGCCTCTTCCCCTCGGACAGCCCAGCGCCCTAATTTGGCGGTGGGGACGCTGTTGTCCCTCACCTTTGCTGGAAACACTTTGTCCTCGGCGCTCGTGATGGTCGAGGGTGATCTCTCCGGATGCACATAATACTCTAAGTAGAACTCCGCTTGACCTTTGTCTGTAAAGACTAGCGGGAACGCGGCTTCAATTTCAGCTCGCTTCTCCTTGTTGAATAACGAAACACTCCGGCCTAGGTTTCCCCGGTTCAGCGTGCGCGTCCGCGTTCGATGCGCACAATATGCATTGCGACGCTGACGCTTCTACTCACTGCTTCCATCGCGACGCACCTGTATGAAATCGATGGAGTAATCATTGACGACGGAGTGTCCCACTTCGATCATGCGCTCTTTGATAGCTTGTTCCTGGTGGCGGGGCACAACTGTCTCCATCTCGAGATCGAGATCGATCGATGATGGGCTTGATGTCTTTTACAATAAACTCTTGGTCCTTATTTTTGCAGCTCTCTGCAGCAGCTAGGTTCTGCTGCAAAATCTAAAGGTTGTGCAGAAGATCATGCATGTCTTTGTCAGCTTTAACCATTCTCTTCGCTATCGCATCTTGCTCTGCTTTGTTAGCTGCTGCCTGCTGCTTCATGGTTTTGACTGTGTCGATCGTTACCGTGATGCTTTCAGCAATCATCGCGATCGCACGATCGTTCCTTCCCTTGATCTCTCACTTCCTCTGTTCTTCGGGCGAGGTCTTCAGGGCTGACGTCTGAGTCGTAGGATTGCACTCCTTCGCCTGCCTCATGATTTTTTCGATGATTCTCAGGCTGAACCATTGATGCAGGCAGGTCCCGAACGTCGCGGACCTGCCGCACTTGGTGCACTTCACTGAGCCACGGCTACTAGCGGTAGTATTCTCCTCAAAGTCTTGTCCTTTAGTAAAGAACTTTAGCACGCAACCTACCTCGCCGCATTGTGCCATGGTGCAAGTGATGGATGCGAGGAGGTGCTCATAGGATTCACAGAACTTGTGGTCCATGCGCTTATTATCGTTCGCCACATTTCTGTAACGAGACGCGTCCTCCTCGCTTATCTTATTGCGCCTACCGTCTTTATCTAAAAACCTCTCCTCATTCACTTCCGACCGTTCCCCTGTTTTTGGCTTACTACTTTCAGCCCCCGTCTTGGTGCCCGTGAGTTTCGGCGTGCTCCCACCATCCCCATTCATCGTCCTGTATTCCTCTAAATTCCCTACTTGTGCGTTACTAACGCTGGCCTCCACACCCGGGTTCAGCGCTTTTCGGATACTATTATCCTTTACCTGGTTTTTGTATTACTCCCACTGGCTTCCGATGGAATTCACAGTGGCTTCGGAGTACTAAAATCATTCACCATCATTCCATTACTCTCCACCACGTCGTCCTCCACAATTCTGTCCCTCGTTGTCCTTGTCGCCTTCTTATTGGAGTCTAGTTTCTGCTCCGTCTCATTCTTAAAAACACCAGCGTAGTCGCCTACACCGGGCTTTGCTTTCTTGTCTTCATTTTTGTCCCTCACTATGATCCAGTCATTCGTTGTCTCTCCTTCTCCAGATGGCGTGCTGTACGTATGGAAGCGATGCCTGTAGATGGCTTCCATGCCGGCGTGACGTACGCCGTTCATGTTCATTAGCTCCATCTCCGATATGCTAGTGTTTGGCGGCGTCTTTCACCATGTACTCACATATCTTTACCCAGATAGTGTTCCCCGCCCTCTCGTCGTCATCGCTGTCGTCCTCCCCCATATCTATCTCCTCATGTTCCTTCATATCCTCCATTTCCTCCCCAACCCCTCCCTCGTCGCCGCTCCACTCTCCGTTCCCTCCCTCGGCTGTACCTCCTCGAGGATGTCCTCGTTAGCCAATAAACCATAGCGCCCTTTCGTACCTCCCCATCCTCCTTCACATCCTTCTTTCGACGTTCCGAGGCTGTGAATAGGGCCATTGATGCTGGGGCATCCCGACGCGGCTTTGAGGTCCGTAAGTCTCTCACTCGCATCAAGCCGCCTCACGATTTCACTCCCTGCCACATTCTTCACTTCCTCGGACATCGCACTCTTCGCTCCATACCCATTTCCATCCTTACCAAACACCCCCAACGGCCTCGCCAGAGCCGGTCGCGCG
>JAULCF010091116.1:0-12576 GCA_032361265.1 Devaleraea mollis | reverse complement strand
GGCCTCGAGAGGAGATGGGTATCGACGTCAACACTGACGCATCTCACTCTCGGGCGCACCAACCTACTTGCAGTAGCCTAGAACTAACCCACTCTCTCTCTCTCACCTGTCAGAGAACGCGCCTATTCTGCCCGGGGATCAGCAGATTACACATAACATAACAAGATGACGAAATGAAAAAGTATGAGCGCGTCGAAATAAAGCAAAATATAATAATAATAATACTAGAGCTGCGCTAAGGTGCGTGGAAATCCGGTACACGCTGTACAGCAAGTACGTCTCAGGCTCCGCCACGACCAGCATTGCAGAAGAGAGGGATATGCGCCGTCACCTTTCTGGGGCGCGCGCCATGCGCACGTATATATGACTCTCGCTATGAGAAGATAGTTGATCACGAAATTGGTGTTCTGTACTCATTCAGGCGTAAATTCTCGACCAGTTTTGTAAAAAGTAGCGTTTTCTGTCCACGTATGGAGTAGTTTTAGAGTAAAGTAGGCTGTAGTAGAAACTTCTACTCCACACGAGTGCACACGTGTGCACACGAGTGCACACGTGTGCACACGAGTGCACACGTGCGACGTTGAAATTTACTCGAGTAAACTCGTTCAGATTTCGGAACTACTTCGAAACTGCTACACTTCGCGCCAGTGCTTGATAGTACGTCAAGTTTCAAACCTACTACCTTCTACCTACTCCACTCGTCGCCACCTACTACCTACTATCTACCCCGACCGAAATATTTCAACTTGTGAGGATCGTTACTTCGAAGCGCCTGCCCAGAACTTCCAACAAATTCCCCATTAAAATGCTACGATATTGAATTGAACAATCACTTTTTGACATCAGTGGGGTTTGAACCCAGAACTCACTCCGTCACTCATGTGTTTCTGTGAGTGAATTAAATTCACTCACCAAAAAACGTTGTACTTCGAATTACAAAATTTGATGAAGATCACAAGTTCGATCTCGGTTTTGAGATCTTGTATTTTGCGTTACTTTTCGTCAGAATATTATCGCACTGTATTATTTTAGCCATCTTGTCATGTACGGTACTCAATAAGTGACGCTTTGTTATGTTCGTACGGTCGGCCGGCGGTCGGTGAAGGCATTTACATATACAGTGAGTTGCTCTTCAAGACTAGGTTATAGAGGCGGCCAAACGGACTTCGGCCGACGTAGAATTACTGCTTGAGCATTAGAGCTCCAAATAGAGTAGCTTAGTTTGCCATAAACACGGTCGCAGACGCGCTTCGGAGAGGTGCCTTGGCGATCGGCCACTCTCTTGGCGTACGACATGAGCAATTCAGTCGTACTGTCTGAGCAGCCGTTGAAATATCGAAAACCGCGGCTCTGAACCGGAAGACGGTGACTTCTTCTAGGCCGCCTGGTGGCAAAGGAGCTTCCGGTACAGAGCCCGGACACGGGACTCCTGGGAAGGTGAGTTTCAATGCGGCGGTAACTATACTGCGGCAATAACGGGTCTTCTTCGTCTCTCCGGCTTTAGTGATTGCGTGTGGGGAGGAGGCAGCGTTGAGTGATGCCCGGCGACCTTCGGGATTCGTGGTGTTAAAGGCCCCCGTGACTAGGAATTCTATGGCTGTCGGACGGCCAGGGTCTCCACAAGAGGTCACCAGAGGTCAACGGCGGGGGGAAGATGAGGGCGTCGGCTGGGCGGTAGGAGGTGCCGAAAAGGAGGCCCACGGTTTCAAATCTGCCGTATTTGCCTTGGTAGGCTAGGCCAGCTGGGGACGCGAGCCACTTTAGGAAGATGATCGCTTGACGATCATGCCGGGAAACACGTCCCCAGCCGGTGAAGCAGCCAGCGATGGCGTGGATTCCGAGCTTGTCGAGAAAAAGCTCGTCGCAGCAACCTTAGTGTAGCCAGACGGGCGCGGCGGAGTCTTCGGAGGCATAGCACCCGAGATTAAAACGCATCATCATACTCCACAATGTCATATCTCTGGAGCAGAAAGGGGTATCGTCGGGCTTAGTAGATAGGAAGGCGTTGGCGCCTTGGCGGAGGAGAGCGAAGATGCGTCGTCGCGTGAAGAGTAGGGAAAAGTCTTCCGCGGGCAATTCCCAAGAAAGCGCTATGGGCGCGTCCGGGTTGCAAAATCGTTCGCGGAAGTCGTCCTCCCGGAGCGCTTCTCTCAACCTCTTTTGGAATATTTCCTAACTGAGGATTGTTTGGGTTGATTCAGGCATCCCATAGAGGAGGAGAGGGTCGCCCGGCGGGAGGAGGCCGTCAACTGCTGCAGCGAGGTAGGGCTGGAGGACGTCGATGAGTTGCTGTGCGACGGCGTGGATGGACGCCATCGTCGGCGCGTGTCTGCGCTTGATTGCGCGTACGTCAGCTGAATGGACGAGGCTGCCGACGTACGCGAAAGGAGAGACTTCTTCCGCTGCGTACAAGCCGAGTCCCGCTAGTGAGCGTGGGAATCTTTCTTGGCGGTGGGCGGTGGCAGAGCGCGGGACGTTGCAGATGCGTTCGAACCACGCATTCTGCCGCTCTTCCATTTCTCTCCACAGCGCCATCGCATAGGCCGGTGGAATGAGGCGGAGGAGGTGCGTCATGCGGCAGGCCGACGCGGTTACGCGATGGATATTGTGGGTAATGCACGCGTCCGGGATGGTCGCGGCTAGTGCGAGGGAGGCATCGATTGAAACCATCTTCTTGCGGATGAAGTTTGATACAAATGCCTCCGAACCGAGTGGGACGCCAAGGAGCTTGACGCCGTCGGTAGGCGGACGTATATCTAAGTTGTAGGCTTAGGTTAGGGGCTTGAGAAGAAGGCTATTCTGCGTTGGCCAGAAATCTTTTGTCTTAGTTGTTTGAAGGATAAAATTGATATTCTCGCCGTACTCGGCAATGGTGTCGAGGGCAATCTTGACCTATTCAATATTTCCGACGAGTAGCCCATCGTCCGCGTACCAGCGATGCACAATGAGGTCGCATTCCGCTTCGATGCGTTGGACGATGGGGTGGATGGCGAGCGAACACATGAGGGAGCTCGCAGGATCCCTTGTTGAGCTCCCTCCTGACTGCGGAGGTATTCGTCTCCGAAGCGCAGGAACTGCTGCCCCTTCGCGTACAATGCGTTTGCATAGCGTATGAGGGAGTGCGAGTGCTCGGCTGTCTGCCGGAGCGTCTCTGCCCGACTCGTTCTGTTGAAAGCATTGCACACGTCGACGATGATGCCTATGTACGTCGGATCATGGCCGAGTTTGACGAAAGCGTCTCTGGCGTCATGAACGATAGCGTCTAGGCCAGCCTTGACGCCGCATCCTACCTGGAGCGGCGCCAGGTGCGTCTTAGCTTCAGCAATCGATGCCGGCATGAGCTATTTAGTGATGAGGCGCCTCATGTCGACGCCGGTGGAGATGGGCCTGATCTTCGCACCTCCCTTGTCTAGGGCTATGAGGTTGGCCGCGGAGATCTGATGGCCGACGTCGGAGGAGAACTCGCCCGCTGCGAGCTTCTGCACGAAGCTGGTGAGGAGGTCCAAGCCGGAAAAGTCTGGGTGTACCCTGTGCTCTGTGTTGGCGACGACCAACAACCAGCGGACGCCCGCTCGGTCAGGGCCAGTGGAGGAGTCATTTTCCATGGCCGCTAAGGCAGAGAGTACGGTGTATGAGCTCACGTGAGGTTTAGGGGGCAGATATTTAGGTGGGGGATTATCGAAACGGGGTCATCTGCCGCAGGGGCAGGATGGAGCGCCTCCATCCTGTCCATCATTCCGTGCGCCGCCTGATCGAAGGTGCGGTCTTGGGCGGGGGATTTGGCTTCCTTGCCATACAGCGCCTTCTTTCCGAGGCGCTGGGCACGCATGATGCGGCGGCGAATCTCCATGACTTCGCCGCGGGCCGTACGTATTGTGGCGGCGGACTTCTCAAGCTCGAGGCGTCTCTCGTGTGCGACGAGAATCTCCGCCCATAGCTCGCCGTACTCGTTGCGCTCGGCGCGCGTGAATCTGAGGGTCAAAGCTGCTAGGCGGCTCGCTGATGTGCGCCATCCTCTCTCCCCACGCAGTGTCTTTCGGAAGAAAAGTTTGTAGGAAATGGTCCATACCTTGTACGCCAAGTCTTCCGCAGCGGATCCAGGTTCCGCGAAGAAGAAGCTGCGCAGAAAACTCTGGGAGATAATGGATGCCCGAGCGAGAATGGGCTCGGGGAGGGTGGGGTGGACGTCGCCTGCTCGAAGCGGCGTGAGTAGGATTTCCAGGGTGGAGGGGAGGTTAGACGGTGTCCTGGGGAGTGTGGATGAAGCGGGTAGCGTCGGGACGACGTCTGCGAGAGAGTCTTGTGCTGGAGGCGTTGGTGTTTGGGAAGAGCTGGGGGCGTTGAGTGGTTGGGGTGGGGAGAGCTGAGGTGGAGGCTCAAGGTTGCGCGCGGCGCGTGCAGACGCGGCCACGGCTCTCGCCGTGGGAGGCAACACTGGGCAAGAGTTGCCAAATTTCCACACCGGCGATGTGGCTGGGATGACGTCCGCCGTGCCGATGTTGCAGGTGGCATCGTCGGCGCATGGCTCTCTCTTTCCCTTGAAAGCGGCGCACTTGACGCAGAGGCGTTCGTTACGCGCGTCGAGGGCTTCGGCGAAGACTCCTACTTGTGCTGCCGTGTACGAGGCGAGGAAGCGCCCCGTAGAGAGCTGGAAGCGAGAGACGTGCGTTAGGAATGATCCCCACGTGGTGAATGGTCTCTGATCCTCTCTTCTCCTCCTGTATGATGTGAAAGGGCATGAAAAGGGAGGTGGTGGCGGCCGCACGTGCGGGCCGGCCACAATCTGGTGAGAGTTAGATTGTGGCTGGGTCATAGGGGTGGTGGGGGGGTGGAGGGGCGCAGGAGCTAAGTTCTCAGGAAAGACTATAACTAATGGGTTCATTTTGTCTATCATCGTAAAAGCAGTAATTGGGGCAATTTCATTTCCCAGCTTGTCTGTTTTAGTATGATTTATGATCATTTGGATCATTTCTGTGAGCATTGGCCATGAAGATGGTCCAAGTTTATTTTCTGATAGTAATTCTCTGCATTCCCGCATCGTTTCGCGGCTCACTACCTCTACTGTCCCGTTGGACTGAGCATTGTAAGAACTAGTAAAGTGAATCTTCGTACCGAGAGCATTTGCCAACTTCACCATTACCTCATTTTTAAAATATCTCCCCCGATCAGATTCCCATACTTTTGGTGCTCGCGTCGGGACAAACACGGTCTCTTCCCGGACGCCGATTATCGCCCTGGTGATATCTACGTCACGACCGACGCTGGCTGCACGGATGCGGCCTACAATAAGACTGCCTTTGACTTCATCTTGCACGGCGCTATGCCGGACGATGGGAAGTCAAGTGCACTGCTCATCAACAATTGAAAGATTCCTGGCGCAGCCGAGATTGATGCCGAGAAGTCTAAAGTGTCAGACTTTCTCCACCTCAAGCGCGAAGTCACGCTAGTCCTCAGGAACGGCAAGGGGATAACATGGAAGAGAGACTTCCAGTTTTGTCCATTTGGAATGGACTTGTTTGGAGCCCTGGGCCCTGAAGCAAAGAAAGATTTCTTACAGTTTTCTAAGATCAGGGCAAGCCTATTTAACCAATCTCCTCGTTCCTGCCGACGTAAGATTATCCAATCGATCAACGTCGCACTCATCTCGGAAAACGCCAAGATGCTGAGCTGCCGAAGGCCTCAGCTACGCGTTAGCTTAGATGCCCCTCCCTCAGAGCCAATAAACTAAAGTAGAGCTCCTTGAGCAGAGATAAAATACAACTTTTATGCTGTCCTTCACTCATATACAAATAGTCAAAATGTAGAATTTCGTTTAGCTTACTTGCATGGAAAGTATGTGCATGTTCTCGTGTAATTCTTATCTGTCCTTTTGTAGACTGACATTGTTTCGCCCGCCACGACGATTCCCGCGAGAGACGACCGTCCCTTCACTCTCGTCGGGCGGTCCGGTCGCCCGAGCGCTCTCCAACGAGCCCAAAATCGCCCAACAGTGATTATCGTAACGGCCGCAACGGCCGTTTCCGCAAGGAAACACCGTCGAAGTCCTTGCCTCTCATCAACCTCTCATAGGCCGCCAAAACTTCTCTCGCGACTGGCGCAAGCTCGAGAGTGAGCGCGTACAGCTCGCCGTCGTCGACACCGACCTCTAGCGTGCGCATATCGCGCGAAAGTTCGAGCTCGACGCCCATCGCGCCACTGCCAAGGCCGCTTGCGACGCCAACGCCGCCAACGCCGCAAACCAACGCCGAGAACCTTTCTTCTGCTGCACGCAAGGAAAGAACCTGCCGCCGCGCCGCAGAGCTCGAATACTCCAAGACATTCGCATCCGAGGTCCCCGTAAAACTCGACCCCAGTGTCCCGGCCCGCGACTTCCAGCGTGCGCCCGACTCAGCCTGGCTGGCGAAGCGCCGCCCTTCCATCTCAGCGTCTCTGCTCCGTGCGAGTACCGTCCCCAAATTCGGCGTCTCCGGAGTCCTCATCCTCTCTCTCTGCGAATTTACCGTCTCCATCGCTTCCGTCGTCGAAGACGGCGAAAAGTTCCCACCGACGAGCCAGATTGGCGGATGGGGCGGTACAGTTGACGCGTGGTGGGACTACTCGTGCAGCGAGCCCGGTAGAAGTTTACCCAAACGCAGGAATATAGTCGCCATACCCTACGCCCTGGGTGGCCGGCGCATCATCTTTGTACTAGGCCATCAAGCGCGCCACTTCACGAGTTTTCAATCCCGCAAGTCCTTCCTCTACCCCACCGCAGTGTGGGAGACCGATTTCCACACCATCTCGCCAGCCGAGGAGCGCGCGGACTTCAGCCGCGCTTTCGAAGCTTTCGCTAACACCGTCACAAAGGTTGACAGGGACGGCCAACCCACCGCACGCACCCTCAACACCAAGCATGCGCGCCGACGCCGGCGAAAACCTCGCCTGTCACGCCAAGGTGGCCTCCAGTGTCGCCGGCAACGCCGCAGAAAAGGCCTCCGCAACCCCACGCCATCCTCTAGGCAATCCCTAGGGCCTCTTCTCTGCCAATCTCACCGCCACAGCGCCAATTGCCACAGCGCCAATTGCCACAGCGCCAATTGCCACAGCGCCAGTTGCCACAGCGCCAATTTCCACAGCACCAATTGCCACAGCGCCAATTGCCACAGCGCCAATTTCCACAGCACCAATTGCCACAGCGCCAATTGCCACAGCGCCAATTTCCACAGCGCAATTGCCGCAGCGCCAATTTCCACAGCGCCAAAATCTGCCGAGTCATCTCACATCCTCCAGCGCAAACACAACAAAGGACGAAGCCTCCGGAGCCCATCGAAGAGCACAGGAATCCCCATCGTCGAAAGCGGCGACGGCCGAGACGCCGAAATGCCGCCAGCCCCAGTCTTCGGCGACCCCTTCCCAGCCGCTGACCTTCACAACCACGCTACCTCTTCTGCTCCAGCCGGAATGCCGTACCTGCCGCAGATAGAAGCGGCTGTTCTTTGGCATGCGACCAGCCAGAGCCTGCGGTTGGCGACTCTCACGACACCTCTGCATCAACTTGTCTCACCGCGCCACTCGCGCCGGCGCGCCCCGCCGAAAAGCCTTACTTCAAAGACTTCCCGGCCTGCGGTCCCCAAGCATGCTCCGACGAGTGCGGATCTCTCGGCCACGCAGATCTCGGAGACGACGAGGGAACGGACCTCGAAGACTTTGTAGACGCCGACGCAGAGACCAGAACATGCAAGGACACAGTCGGCGCTTCAAACCCTCGTGAAGGAGATGGAGGAGGAACTCACGGCCCTAAACCGATTGGAGACACATAAACAACCACCCCGGAGCCTCTAGGTACCGTCAGTTAATCACCCTCTACTGCCCACTGAACTCCCAACCCTCGAAGACAGACCCCTAGATAACATCATCACACCTGAAAGAACCGACAACCGTCTGGTGGACAGTGCAGAGGCATCCCTTACAACGTGTTGCCCTGAACCACAACGCCCTTGCGACTACGTAACCCAGGGATGCCCGAACTAGTCAGCAGGGTACCACTTCCACTTGCGCGGCGGAGATGGCGAGCCACCCATCTTCTCGAACATATCGAAATGGCGACAACACGTTCGCGCTCACTCAAACGACATCATCGTCGATTTGAACGCACACATGCCGCAGATGGAAGCAGTCGCTGGATAACGCTTCTGCGTAACTTTCTGTGAGACGCGTAGGCCAGGGAAGGGCGCGCTCAATGATATGAGAGAGAGTCTCTCCTACGCCTTGCCTGTCCGTCAGGAGCGCCTTGCCGGCCGAACTCCGACCCCGCCTCCTACCCGTCAGTTGGTGACGAGACCCGCGCACGACGAGCCCGCAAGCGCCTGAGAGAACTATCAGGATACCACGAGGGAAGTAGGCGACGCTAACTTTTCCCGAAAGAGGTCGTTGCGCCACCTTCTACCGAGGAGATTCTAAAATAAAACTTTTCGCACGGCAAAGTCTTTAAAAACCTGCCCCTGTCTACTATCCAGAAGACTCGAAGCCTTCCTATCCGCCATCCAAACCTTCAACTCCACATCGCCAAACGACAAAGCGGCCGACTTCACAAACGATATCTCACCCGAGGCAAAGGAGCAGTTTCAAGCGTACATGGATACCTCTTTCCGCACGCAGTGCTACGACAGCTCTACCCGGTCGAGGAAGGTACAGGGGAGATACAGGCCGAGACTTCAGCCCTGCACGTACAACTGGACGCCTTCATAGACAGGCCCAACTCCATCTTCACACTTTGGAGGTCAGCACTCGACGCCGCCGACGACGCCTACTACAAAGCCTCACGAAAACAGCGCGACAACTTTGATAGCGAGGATGCAAGGCGAAAGCGCGCCGAGAGAGCTCGCTATTTCGCCGCACGATGCTTTTACGGCCGCGCCGTTAAAGCATTTCTTACCTCTCCTATATTCGAACCTCTAGACTCAAAGGTCTTCGAGCGTCTGCGCGCCATCCATCCCGAAGCCGCAGAACCCGCGATCCGCCTGCCGCGAGAAGAGCTCCCAGACGCCCCGAAGCGCTCCAGAACGCAACTGCGAAAAACATCAAAGAAAATGGACGAAACCTCCGCAGTAGGCCCAGATGGCATGACCGTCATGCACCTACACCTTCTCCTACAAGAAATCCAACTAGACCGCTTCCCCCGTCATGGCGAGTCAACAATCTTGTAATACCTCCAGATCGCCGCTGACAACCGCCTCTTGCCCTCCACGGCCGAAATATTCGCGTCATCCAGACTTATTGCCATTCAGAAACCGCCGAAGCACGGTAAACCCTCTGGCGTCAGACCCATCGCCATCGGCACCGTGCTACGACGGCTAGTCTCCTCCATGGTCATCAAAAATGCCGTCGCGGAGGCCTTCGACTTCCTACTCCCGCATCAAGTCTCACTTGCGCTTGCAGCCGGCACAGATATTCTCATTCACGGCCTCCGCGACGTCTTCAAAGCCCATGAAATCGACGTGAGCAAAGTCTTACTACGCGTGGATGCTCGCAACGCCTTCAACACCGTCATGCGATCAGCCTCCCTCCGCCTCGTCGTTGAGCACGCAAGCGCCGCGGCACAACTCTTCCTTTCTCTCTAAGGCGCGCAACCGTACCTAGTATTCGAAACCGTACTCTTGCGCTCAGCAGAGGGAACATAACAATGAGACCCGCTGGGAGACCTACTCTTCTGCTTCGTCGTACGGGCAATTTTAAAACACGTCAGCGAAGTATGCACACTCGACTTCAATGGTTGGTACGGCGACGATGGAAGCATCGTCGGCGACATCGACGAGGTAGGGTAAGCACACGTATTTCTCGTCGAGGAAGGCCCTCCGTAAATCTTTTCTTCATCAAGAGTGAAACCAGCCTATGGTTCCCGCGGATGGATGTCGACCACCCGAGGATAACGTTCTACTGCAGCCTCGACACCGTCGAAGAAAACAAGCCCGACTACGGTGTCGTCATCCTCGGCTCCCCCATAGGATCCGACGAATACGTTACGAGTCACATCGCCGACAAGGCGAGAAAGTGGACGTCGTACTAGATCTTTTCCGACCTCTCGACGATGCGCAAATCGCCCTGCTAATACACCGAGCGTGCCTCTCAGTCGTACTGTTGAACCACATCCTCCGCACAACCCCGCCATCACAGACTGCAGCACCTTCCCTCGTGCTTGAAGCGCAACAGTTTCGCTGGCTGGAAAGCTCCTCCCATCACTGCCGCCGCTAACGAGCGGCGCCCTCGCCCAGTCGCGTCTGCCCTCCGAAACCAGGGCCTCGGGCTCAGGACACCGTCCGACGAGGCCCATTCCGCCTTCCTTGCCTCCCGTCTCGACACAGCGCACAGCCTCGCGTTGGTCCACAGCGCCGTCCAATTCACCGCCACACTTGCAAATTGTGAGCCCCTCGTCGCCTAGCACATCGTCGAGACTTTCCCGGCAAGCAAGCACGACCAGCCCTGGAGCGTGACGGTCATAACGGACAGAAGTTATCGTAAATCCCAAAACCTTCTGTTGAGTCCTGTCTATGACCGTCGCGCTGAAGACTTCTGGCCTGCAGAAAGCACGCCACTGTCCAAAGTCACCGACAAAATCGCCGAACGCTCTAGCCGTCAACACAGCCCCTCTGAGCCCGACGGCTCTGACTATCTCCATCCCCTTGTTTCCAGCACACCAATTTCATCCACAAACTTTCCAACTTCAGTCGCCCTTCACCTGCGCCTGCCCTTAATCGCCAAAAACACGCCAGACCCGGATGTGGAGCCCTAGCCGACACATTTGGCGATCACGACGTCGATGCATGCCCTTGCGGCACAAGATTCGGTTTCGTCTCACGCCATGAACGCCAAAATGACGTGCGCAACGTCTTGCACTAAAAGTTCGTAGCCCCCGCTTAGCTGCCCTCCACTACAAAAGTACCCTTACTCCTCCCTGACACCGGCGGCCGACCAAACTATGACCGCCCCGGAGACGTTCTCATCTCTTCGTCCCTCGCCTGAAGCCTCACTGGCGCGGACAAAAAGAGACTCTCATTCGACATCACCGTCATCAAGACGCCCGCGTCCGCGTCGCGCGCTTCCCTCGGTAAAATGGCCGCCACGCGGACTGCGGAAGAGAATAGAACCGACTCTATCTCCCGCTTCGCCGACATCAACGCTGCCCTCAAGATTGATGGGAAAGACAGGTGGACACTGCCGTTCGAGTTCAGCGGCTTCGGTCTCAACGGACATGGCGCGCTCTGCCGCGATGCGCAGGCCCTCACCTGCTCCTCTCTCAACGACGCGCAGAGAATAAGTCGCTGTCTGTCGGCCTCTGCAAGAGGATTGCACTTCAGGCAATTGGCGTGGCTTTCCATTCCGCGAACGCATTTATGATAAGATCGAGAACGTTTTTAAGGACCCCGCTCGAGCTGCCACCGCCGCATAATAGCTTAGGCCCTAGCTTATGGAGTCTTTAAAAAAAGTATAAAAGTCTCTCCCTCTCTCTCAGCGTAAACATTCCTAAACACCTAAACTCTAAACACGTAAACCCCCAAACCCCTAAACCCCTGAACCCTTTACAAACGTTTTAATATCTCCGGCCATTCCGATCCACGTAAACCTGTCTTGGACTTAATCTCGGGTTACTGCTTGTCTTCTGTGTCCTGCTTGACCACGGGCAATAATCATCCAATTTAATTTCATTTGCTGCCTTTGAAACGTACATGTTTTCGTCAAGCAAAAAACAATCGTGCGTTGATTTTTTGTCGGATTTAAGCTTTGCCTTCTCGGAAGTAAGTATTAATGCTTGAGCCTCTTTTTATTTTGCCTAAGAGTTTTTCTGTTGCACCCCATCGTGTCATTAAATCTGGGAAATAAGTTAATTCCAGCAGCAGAGATACGTATGCTTTCCAAATCAGTCACGTTTCAGTGATCGGATTTGGTACGGCGTTCCTTCCATCCACTGCGTTCAAATTTGCCTAAAGCTTTAAGGATTGCTTATATCGTATACTTTTTCGATTTCAATAGCTTGGAGCCAGGACCGCACCTGAAATTTGCTTTAAAAACTGCATGAGATGACATCATGTGAACTGAACAGTTCATTTCGGCCTCAAGACTTACCTGCCTTCTTGCGAAGATGCTCTTTCAGTTTCGAAGTACAACTACCCGAATTTTCTTGCGGCATGCAGCCGAGCATATATGCTATGCATAGATACGCATACCTTTCCGATCGGATATTGTGCATTTTTCTTCCCTCTCAAGCAACCCCGTTTGCATTTAGCTCCTTAGTTCACTACAGCTTACTTGCAGTAAAAAACTTCGCTTGTAGCTCTATTACATTTTTGAAAAATATTAGGCAAAATTTAGTGAATTGATTACTTGATTGATAGTGTGAACCGTGAAGGAACGGATTGTTTACTCAAAGAGATAGCAAAAAGTCGGGGCTATAAGTACCAAAGATGAGCTAAACTATTAGAGGAGAGTCCATTGTGAATTAGTTAAGTGACAACATGAATTAGTAAATGACTAAGTCATTATTGTGTGAGTCATGGTATCATACTGTGAATATGATAGAGAGGTATGAACAGGTTGAGAAGT
>JAULCF010090005.1:0-12576 GCA_032361265.1 Devaleraea mollis | reverse complement strand
TTGCGTGAGCCAATGTTTTCCCTGACGTCACTGTAAGCAAACGGCTTGGGCGTGCTATCACGCTACCTGTACATCAGGTCGCTCTACCGCCGCGCCTCAGAGCGCCCTGCGGGCTGCCAACTGTGACTGTCTGCCGCACCGCGTTTTTTTTCAAAGTAGTTTTTTAAAGAATACGCTGCTCTCAGAACTTCTACGAAATTAGGGTACTACTGCGCCGCGTTGAAGCAAAAAAAATTGCTCTGAAGATAATTAAAGCATGACTGTGTGAGAATGACTGCCAAAAAGAGTGATTTAGCGGGTTTTCCGTTTAATTTACAGTATCAATTTTGGATATATATTTAGACATTTCGGGTCTTTTTAGGATCAACGAAAAGTTTTTAGACCGTATCTCCTTTCCCTATTTCTACAAGTTCTTCGGCTTCTACAAAGACCCGCCAGACATGTGGCGCCCCGTAGTTAGAAACAGATTTTTGATGCATATCCAGGGTTTTTTGTAAGGGGATGAATAATCCCTCCATCCCCTATACCACGAAACGTTTTACAGATCGCTCAAATGGACCTAGTGTAAATCTTACCCCGCACATGGTGCAGGCCAGTGCTACGTAATAATTCCGCCGGTCAGGTTGCCTAGGGCCGTGACTTCAGAGCCCAAGCCTAGGCTCGGACCCCTTACTACTATTAAGATTCTCCTATGCCTTAATATCACTAGTCATCTACTCCGACGCCCTCCACTCCTGGGCTCGTCTTATAAAGTTTCCTTTTTCTTTCCCCTATCCACTCAACCAACCCTTGACACAACGCGCACAGGCATGTGATCAGCCCGTGAAAACTACCTCTGTCGTACAGGCTGCTGAGGACCGCACCAGGGCGGGCGGGAGGGGAAAACGCGCAAGGCATGAGGAATTCCTTGAGGATGGTAGGAAACTTTAGGCCCCTATAAAGGCAAGGCAATTCCCTATCCTCAAATCCATTCTGATCGGCTCTTGCGGTGCTGCCAAGGTCTGATCGTTACCAAATAACGTCTGGATCTTGTTAAGTCCTCGAGGTAGTCGCTTGTAGTCTTTCATAGCAATGCTTACACCCAATGAAAACCATCGGCTGCGAAAGAAAAACCACCAATCACTTCCAAGGCGCTGCAAAGCGCCGAGAAAACTTGAAGATCAAGTGCGCGACCGGGATGCCTTCGGCATCGCACGGCCAAAGTCGCCCTTTGTTGAGTGCGACGGAAACCAAACTACAAAATAAAATAACCGCAGCTTATTCCGACTCAAGATTCGCCAGCCGTAAATCCATTGGTTTCTTGGAGGCCGTCGCCTGGTAGGTCCGGAGAGAAGAAGACGATGGACACCGGCGATATGCGCGAGGTGTGATCCATATACACCCCTGTCATGTCGCCCACGGTCTTCCAATCGAATCTTATCTTCAGGCGAATGGGCGACCAACCCAGAAGAACGCTCTGAGTAAAAGCTGTTTTCCTCGGAAAATGTTCACTCACCGTGCACCCGACTGGCGGTTCCCAATCGAGGAGCTTATGGCCTCCTTGAAAGCCTTGTCCAAATCGCAAGGCGGCAACCCCGGTGTGTGCAGCCATGGACCGACGTTAGCTCCCCTCAAATGGTTCCACCTGTTGAAAAGTTGGCGCACGGTTTTATCGTATCCTGTTGGCGCTGATCGAGGGAAATAATCGAGCGCCCCCCTCGACGCATCTCCGCCCTCACAGAAAGGCCCTTGACAGCCTTGACGAGGATACTGATGTTTATGTCGGCCCATTCCACCCCGCTCAGCTGTACAGACTGCACGCCGGCTGGACGCAAACCATACACCGCTGCGGCGATGATGAGAGTTGAATCGCGAACTACGGGCCTCGATGCTGCCATATCCAAACCGCGACATAAAATCCTGCACAATATCTCTGGCGGGATCGCTATCCTGATGTCCTTCGGCTTTGTCACGGATTCATCGGCCTTGGAGTAGCCATCACACACTGCCTTCAAGGGCAAGTAGTCGTCAGACGTGGGAAACGCACCTAGCCCCTAGCGGCATGCGTCCCCCGTATACCCGACAGATAAGATGGGATGGATTTGTACCGCAGCCGAGGAGGGACATCCAAGACCAAGCATTCATAGAAAAAGCCCACTAGCGCGACCAGATGCCGAGGCTCGAGAGGAAATTCTGCCCTATTCTTCGTCACGAAAGCCCCAAGCGCGGCCATGTGTGTGGCCTTCGCTTCCCAAGCCCTTGGGCTGAGCGCTTTGTCCATGAGTTTCCTTGAGGTTGTCATGGAGGGAAGATCGTCGTCTGGAAAAAAGCCTTTCCTTGTCAGCTTCACGATTTGCGTGAGCTCCTCACCCTTAATAAAGCCCCCCGGCCCGGAGCCTCGGAGAGATTTCAGGCTGACGAGAGTATCGAGGCGTCCGGCCACTTCTTCAGAAACTCCTGGACCAATAAAGATGAATCCATTTTCGGTAGGCACAACCCGACCTTCGCCAACATGAGCGGACACTGCTCCGTCCCTGTTCTGGCCCCCGTCACAAGCGGGGCTCCCGGGGATGGGGTTAACAATTAAATACGCTCTGCTAAAATTCTGAGTCGTGACGCTCCGTGCGTCTCTCCCCAGAATGGGTCGAGGATGAGGCCCTTCGCTTCCTCTCTGACCATCTTGTTGATCGTGATTGTCAGAAACTCTGGCGGCGGGTTGAAGAGGCGATTCTTCTTGTCTCCCCCACCTTCTTCCAGCGCTGCCTCCGCCGTCTTGCGTTGCGACACTGGTTACTCCCCCCCGCTGAGCCTGTAACGGAAGACCGTCCTTTTGCCTACGACTCGTGTCATCGTAGCGATCAGAAAGCTGATCACAGAACGACTGGCTTGGAGATCACCCGGATCCCAGATTCGTGATCGGCTGTCTGCGAAGCGGTTTTCTGCTGGGTAGATCCAGTGTGGCTGGATGTAGACGCCCTTGCGGTCCATGACGCCTTTTAGGAGCCTGAGCTCCGGCATCATCTCGGTTGAAGCCGTGCCCATGTTGCGAACGATAAAACCCACTGCCGCGTTGTCTATCCAGCATTTCAGCGACACCCTCCTGCGACCGAAGATAGCGGAGTGACTTTCGGCACCCTCTTTGCGACGGAATTCTTGCAGTAGCTTCTCTGGTATCAAGTCGATTATGAGGAGTAATGCTCTCATCTCGCGCCAAGCTATCGTTCTCACCCTTTCAGTGGGCGTCCAGATGCCCTGATATTCATTGCCATCCACTCCAGCTGCCATGCAGGCAATGAGTGTGCCCCCCATCCCAAGTATGCCGCATCTGAGTGCGTACATAACAGAGGGATCTGCTGAAGAATGCAGCGGCCTTCGATACTGAGCTTGCGCCAATGAAGCAAGTCTTGTTTCGGAACCTTTGCTGGATGCATCTTCGTGTCCCCTTGCACGCGCCGTGCCGAAGTAAGCGCCGTATATAAGGACCTTGTATGGAATCTCGCTAGAGGAACCGCCAAGGCGAGCGACACCGCTTTTCCGCAGACAGAGTCCAGACATTTTGCGGAGACGATCCCCTTGTTCATTCGAGCCTGATCTAGCAACTTCTTTGACGCCTTGCGAGTTGATGCCTTCTTTGCTGCAGAGACCTTGAAAGTCATGCGCACCGTATCGACCGTAAAACCCAAATGGTCGAGCTGCGTCGCACCCTATTCCCATACTCCTTTCTCCGGATGGCGTAACAAACCGAGCTGATCCATAAGGGCCTGGATCTTCGTAGACATTTGCAAGCAGTTTTCTTTCGATCCGTCTTGTTGAGGTGATAGCAAAAACTCGTCTAGGTACCATAGTACCACGCATTTGAGCTCTTTCATGAGGAAAGTAACAAAAGGCCTCAGGAACATGCAGAAGATCACTGCCGATGTCCCCCCATCCGAATGGAATAGCCTGGCACTGATACATAATTCCGTCGAAGATAAAACAAAAGAAGTCTATCATATTGGGATGAAAGTGAACGTGCCGGTAACCTGCCACCAGATCCCAAGCTATCAGGTGCTCTCCTTGTCGCAAGCTTGTTCCAAACTCTTCCATCCTGTCCATCCTTAGGCACCTCTTCTCCCACTTCTTCGACTGTCGAGAGAAGTAGATGACGAAGCGACCCTTGCGCTCCTGGCCCTCGCCGTGCCGGACTACAAAGGCCGAGCTCACCTGGTAGCCCCTTGATCTCACTATGGATTCGTCTGCTGTAGTCATCTTCCTGTAGATTCCGGTCGAGCATCCCTTGGCCAGATCTGCGTTGCCAAACTCGAGCTCCACTAGTGTTTGCGGTATCGGCTTCATATCTGGTAACCCAAAACCGGGCGTTGTCGGAGGCTCCAACAGCCCCTCCGTCAGCATTTCCTTGAACTTCTTGTCCACTCCAAGTATAGACGTCCAAGCGTCTGCGAAAACCGCTACTCTCCCAGCATGGGAGCCGCGGCATCTTCCCCCCCAACCCTCCAAATTCGGCCTCCCTCTTGATACGCACATAAAAGAATGCGCCGTATCTTGAGAAAAACCGTGCCTTGTAAGGCATTAGACGCCGCTGGAAGCATCATCAGCGGCTCCTGCGGTACCTTTTGCCGCGGCCAACTTGCTAACTTCCATTTTCATAAATGCCTTCATGTAAGACTCATCCCATTCTTCCTTCAACTTCTTTATGTACCCTACCACTAACTCTCCTGTAGTGGCGTCTGCTTAAACCTTCTTGAGTATAGATGTTGCCGCGATATTCCCTACTCCCATTGCCAACCTCATGTAAGATCCTCTGTACTCTGTTACATTAGCCGCTATCTCGGCATAAACCTGCGCCGAAACCATGAAAGCTACATTCGTATCTTCCTTGTCCATTGTACCCAACTTGCGATCTCTTCCGTCCCTTGATAGCTTCGCGGTCAAACTGGCCATTATACTCCAGTATCCCGCGCAGGCCACATACGGCCATTCGTGTGCACATGCTGTCATACTCAGGGCTTTCAACTCTCGCTCCTTTTCTTTGCTTTCCTGTAGGAAGAAACCAATTTTAGTAGCGGCCTTGGAGGGCTTCTGGTACTCACCAAACGATCCCCTTCCATTCTGCTCCGAGCGATGGTGATCACCTCCAGGTGCACCACAAGTTCATCATCGTCGAGATCAATAGGATTGCGCTTCTCCACAAGCAATATTTTGGTGATTGACTTTTAATAAGTCTCTGCATTTAAAACCAAATTTGTTTCGTAGTAACTTTTGTAAAATTCCGGCCGCCGTGACTAGAATCAAATTCGCAATTTATCTGCAACGTAGTACAACTGAATTGAATCCGTAAGATCTGCCGTCGCTGCGATCGTCGCAACAACAAGCGAACTTTCTTCGCTAAAATAACGGAGAAAACGCGCAAGGCATGAGGAATTCCTTGAGGATGGTCGAAACATTTAGGCTCCTATAAAGGCAAGCCAATTCCCTCTCCTCAAATCCATTCTGATCGGCTCTTGCGGTGCTGCCAAGGTCTGATCGTTACCAAATAACGGCTTGATCTTGTTAAGTCGTCGAGGTGGTGGCTTGTAGTCTTTCATGGAAATAATGCTTACACCCAATGTAGGGTACTACCATAGTACTACCGCGCCGCGTTGAGGCAAACATTTTTGCTCTGGAGATAATTAAGGCATGACGGTGTGAGAATAACTGCCAAAAAGAGTGATTTAGCGGGTTTTCCGTTTAATTTACAGTGTCACTTTTGGATATGAATATAGACATTTCGGGTCTTTTTAGGATCAACCTAAAGTTTTTAGGCCGTACCTCCTTTCCCTATTTCTACAAGTTCTTCGGCTTCCACAGAGACCCGCCAGACATGTGGCGCCCCGTAGTTAGAAACAGATTTTTGAGGCATATCCAGGGTTCTTTGTAAGGGGATGAATAATCCCTCCGTCCCCTATACCAAGAAAGGGGATCATATTTTTGGACTAACGAGGAATAAAAGGGATGATCGTTGTTTCTAGGGCTAAAACCAATGATTTACTGGCGCCCTGCTGGCGCCTACAAAAAAGTTCGAGCTACCAGTGTGGTCGAAAATATCGATCAGCGAACGCGAAAGACTGATCTGAGAGATAATTTAAATTATAATTTTTTTTGGTATGATCTGAGTGCCTTTCCATGCGCGAACTTTGAAATACGCGGGTCGTGCACTGTGCACCCGCCCTGCCCACTGGATATTTGAAAACATGGCGACCTTTCACACTGACCCTTCATTCTGTCAGAAAAACTGGGGTTTTCGTAGGTCACGAAAGGGGATCAAAATTGAAGTCAAAAGGGGATGAATAGGGATCATATTTCCGAATCAACCCCTTACAAAGAACCCTGGGCATATCTGATAACACAGGGAAAAAGAGGCTATCATTTTTTTGAGGAAACTAGCCAGCGCCCAAACTATTTGAGAGTGGTAGCATCTGAAATGGGGGTCGACGTGGTTGGGGTCCTGGACCTTATCATACGCGCGTTTGCCGACTTTAAGGTAGAGCTTATCCCTTCTAGGGCTATGTGCTTACACAACTTGTGTAAGCGCATAGCTGTTAAAAACCAACGGTTTTTTAAAATGGCTCTAAAAAACCAAGCTCCAAAACCATTGGTTTCTTGGTTTTATAGAAAAACCATTGGTTATCAGAGGGCAAAAACCAAAGTCTATCATACCAACTGACTGGTGTGATCTAAAAAGCCATCGCCGCCGACCAGCCCGTCTAAACATCATTCCACAGGACAACTTGGACATTACAGCGGTGAGAGAGGATAGATTAGCCAACTGCAAGGCTTTTTTGAGCGAACTGATGGTGTCGTCCGGTGGCTGTGCGCGCAAACCGGCTGGAAACTGCAGTCTCGCGGGACCTGGCACGCACCCGTGTCTTGGTAATTAGATGTTACGAAGAGCTGATCGGTTGAAACTTAAGAAATTCAAATTTATAAAATATTTTCATAAATAAAACCAATAAAACCAAACAACCAAAGAAAAGTCGAAAAAAGCATGGCTTGGCTTTTCCTCGAAAACCAATTGGTTTTTTGGTTTTTGGTTTTGATTGGTTAAATACCTGTACAGCTATGTACACAAGCCTACCGACATGGGCTGTCGATTTGCGCGTCGCTCAGCGAGAAGTTGTACTATCGACAACGCATCTTCGTCCAGCGTGCCGTATACGTCGAGGCCGAACGCCATGAACTCAAAGCACGGCCTCCACGCGTCTCTTCCTTCAGTGGCGAGCGCGACGTTGACGTCTTGGACGCGCTCGGCGAATTGGCGGCGCTACTCGTCCTGTTCTAGCGTCGCTGCGGTCTCTTTGGCGGCCATAACAGGCGTAGCAGAGGCAGAAATGAGTGCAATATGATAGCGTAGCTCTTATGTTCAGGGCCAACTAAAACCCAACCTCAAAAAAGTGCTGGTGGTGGTCTGTTACGGAATCACAATTCCTTACGGTCACCTTACAGTCAACTTACAGTCACCTTGCAGTCTTAACTAGGGGTGATGGGCTCAAGTGGTTGCACACGCGTGTGCACACGTGTGTCCACACGTGCCCTCAAATTGGCCTTCTTTGTTCCAAAGGTGTGCACGCGTGTTTGTTGGCTACTGCCAGCCACTGTAAGCAGGTTGGACTGTATCATAATGGCAGACGCCGGGCCCGGCTATGAGGCAAGTTCACCACAAGGGTGCTCGGGAGGCGCTCGAGATGCGCGGCGCCAGACGCAAGGGACGAGCTTCCACGTTGTGAGGCGCGTCTCCGGCTGCCGACGACCGCTACTGTAGCCACTTGTATTATCATAGCCTTGCTAAAGCAAGGTAGGCGTAGCTCTTGCCCCCGCTCTCGCTCCCGATCTTGCTCTCGCGCTTGCTCTCGCTATAAACCGGTTGGTTGCTTGGCCAGGCAAGCACTTTTAACACTAAAAGTGCGTGCTTGAGGCTCAAATGCCCAGATCTGCTTTGCAGAGCAAGAACTAAATTAATTTAGTAGCTATCCGAAAGGAAAAAAAGGCACGCTGATGAGCTGGTGATAGCTTGCATTAGTTGGCGATAACCTTGCAGCTATGTACATAAAACCGTGTTTTTTTTGATGATGAAGCTGTTTTTTTAAAAATCGTTTAAAAACGTCAATTAAAATTGAAAGGTCGCTATTATAAGCTCGAAAATTTGGGTTCCAAAAATTATCACGCGTGTTGCGTACACGTGATCGCACGGTACAGTACTTGCTTATCATGCACAGTCATCCTATCACTTTCGATTTTCATAATTCAGTTCTACACGTGTACACGTGTACGTAAAACTTCGTACCGCTTTGGATTCTCATAATTCATTTCTATACCTGTACACGAGAAGAGGAACTCTTGGCGCATGCGCGAAGCGCAAATGCAGCCGAGGTTGTTGCCCCACACTTTTACAGTGTGATAATAATGATGTAGTCACGCTATCGACCTGCATAATACTTTAATGTTTCTTAAAAAACATGGGCACTGGCTTATCATGCACTGTCATTCTACCACTTTGGAAGCAAGTGACACTTTTTTTTTCATTGTTTGATTACTGTTAACATGGTCCGTGCTGACGACAGTTTTGCACTGATCGTAACTCCGTTACTGCAGTACGGCCACAGGGTCTTGAGGCGTGCGGAAACGAGGCCTTCGGGCGCGCGGAGACGAGGGCTTGGGGCGCGCGGCGACGAAGAGGGAGACGGGAAGGGCGGGAGTCGGCGACGGCGGAGGCCGACGACGGAGAGGTGCGCTCCAGCGGGTTCGAGCGAGCCCCGGTGGGCACGGGGGACAACAGGGGCTGGGGTTGCATAGAAAAGGGGTGACGGGAAGGAAATGGGGTCTTGGGGCGCGCGGCGACAGGGCTTTGGGGGACGCTGAGACGAAAAGACGGGGCCTTGGCGAGCGCGGGGACGTGGGCTTGGGGACGGACGGGGCGCGCGGGAAGAGGAGGGGAAATGGCGAGGGTGGAGGCTGGGGCGGGTTACTACGCTATTGTCATCTACGAAATAGATGACAAGAGCGGACGTACGTACGTACGTACGTACGGCCGGCCCGACCATTTTTTTGACTTTGGGTTTCGGGCGATGGGGTATAAGAGCTACGCTATAATGATCATGTCATAATCATTAGTTATGACTCACGTCTCGGATGAGGACTGGGCCTTGCATGAAAACCAATGTAATAAGTACTGCAACGGATGTTCACGGATAAAGTCTCTTTACCAAAATTGGCACCGGAGTATTATCTAACCCTGATAAAAAATGTGATATCTATTTTCTGACCCAAGTACTGTACCGCGATCATTCGGCAAACCCTGACGCGCATTGCGCATTGCAAGCCATTCATTCCGTGGTCCCAGTCACAAATTATTTCAAATCTCTACTGTGCTGAAACTTTACAGTTTCAACTCGTCAAATCGACTCGGGATCTATTTTCAATGTTTTTAAAAACGTGCGAGAGGGTGCCCTCTTCTATAATACTAACAGTGCAACTTTTCAGCTCGATCTTGTCAATTCGGTTAAGGGGTCTACTTTTTTGATAAAAAACCTAAAAAAATAGCAGGTTGCGCTCTCTACTGTTAGCTGCAGGAGAGCGACATGCATCACTGTACGAGCGGACAGTGCTGATGCCGTATCTAGAAGGGAGCTACTTCTAGCTTTCTATAGCTAGTCACCGAACTCAGAACTAGAGCTGGTGCCCAGCGGTGCGCTTTTTAATTTGATCGGAATAAAATATCCCCCGCTCTAGCTAGACATGCTCCGGTGCAAATGAGTCTTGGCCGCGTGGCAATCGAATAAAAACTCACGTATCCGCAGCCATTTATTCTACTCATAAACAGTTGTATCTCGCCTCAGATCGAGGAAAGTTAATTATATCGGCCAGAGACTTCTTGCCTTTCTTCAACAATAATATAACTTGCATTTTAAAGCCATAACGGTCACCTACAAAGTGACCCGCGCTTCGTTTTTAATAACACTGCGAAAATGATAATGACCAACTACGGCGCAAATGCTTTAAGTAACCAAGAGGTGCGGCATCAGAGGCGTTCCAAGGTAGTATTTAAAATATTTCTGGGGAGGTTTAGCCTTTGGGAGCAAATATAACGCACAGCAAGTTAAAATAAGTCGGATTTCAACTCCCAAATATGGGCGCCCTTGCGCTTTTTGTGGATTGTCTTAATGAAACTTTTAGAGGTCTATGAAGTCATAGGAATTGTAAAAAGCAATGCAAATTTTGACAGTTTGGTGGTCTTTTTTAGCTAGTGACACATAACTCTTATTACTCCTATGGGTACGTTACCTAATTACAAGTACGATAACTTTAAAGTTATCAATAGTAAAGCGAGTGCGGGTATAATCAATGCCAATAGTCTACTGCCTAAGCACGCGAAAAGAATAGTTCCCATTCAAAGTTTAAAGCCGCGGGTGAGGGCTCAAAGTTGGCGTTTTTTCACTTATGGACTGCCTGCCAAATGAGCGCCTCCGATCGACGCAAAAGGCTACGGGTTTTTTGAATCAGTGTCCTATGAGTAGCATGGGACCTAAATGAATAATTTTATCGTGGCGGTTCACCGCTTGGTGGCGATTAAAACGCACAATGCATCACTAGAGGCAGCTGAAAACGGGTCATTTTCATTTTCAGCCACTTGGTGTACGAATAAAAGTGACCCAGGCTTACGAGTACGGGCTTTAGTGCTTCTTGTGGTGCGGTGTAGAGTTGTAAAATAGTTCGTCCCGGCAGATTGAAATGAGTCTGCGTATTTCTCTCACGATAGCCCCAGAGCTGGTTGCCTGTATTAGCGGGAGATCCAGTTCTCAGAACAGAACACCGCTGGGGAAAGCGACTGGTTGAACTTTTAATCTTAATCAGCCCATCGAAACGAGTCGTTACCCCTCCCCCTCACCTCAAAAAAGGGTTTTTCGCCAATTTACTTCCACGCGAAGTATCGCCTTCGCATTCATCACCTAAGGGTGGGTATAGGTGGAGGATGAAGTTTATAAAAGCCAATGATTTCGCCATTACGGCGGTAGCAGCTGTGCCAAGAGCAACGTTTTACACGCCATCGTCGATGGCCGGTGGTTATGGTAGAGGCAGGTACTACACCGAGTACCAGCGAGCACCCTACTATACCGAGTAACACCGAGTACCCTACTACACCGAGTACCGAGTACCACCGAGTACCCTACTACTCGGAGTACTACCGAGTACCCTACTACACCGAGTAACACCGAGTACCCTACTACACCCAGTACCCTACTACATCTACTAGTAGTACTCTACTACACCGAGTACCACCGAGTACCCTACTACACCGAGTATCACCGAGTATCCTACTACACCGAGTATACTCACTGTAATAGGCAATAGCTATTATACTCGGTGCCAATGGTCCGTGTAATAGGTAGTAGGTAATAGCCACCACCCCAAGCAATAGGTACTCGGTAATAGGTCAAAAAACATGCCTATTACCAATCTCTGGCCCCGTCTTCATTTCGTACTATCCTACTTGCAGCGGTTAGTTAGCTACGCTCAAGTCCGATGGCTCTCGGCAAGATACCATGCGTTTGGAGCACGAACAAAAACGTTCGGTCGACTTCAACAAAGATGTCTATGATCCAATGAACCTTTAAGAGCCCTCGGAGCACACAATCCCCGCGAGGATTGTGGCACGAGTACGCAAACTTTCACACTCAAGCACTCGTAAAGAGGATCTGAGTAGCAAAAAGCTTAAAACCTTTGTCACCAATGATAAAGGCAAAGTTATTCCACAAGGCTTTCACAATGAAAAACCAGCCCACAAAAAAGACAACAAATGTAAGCCAAGCTTCACCTGAGCAACAGATTTACGGTGCTAATACATTTTGTATTATTTATACAGGCTCAGACGTAAAGTTACTTGGCCGCAAACTTCTCAAAGAGGTTTAAAAAGCAGGCATCTATTACACAATTAAAGATGCGGCGGCACTCTTCACAATGAAAGGCGCCTTCGGTACGGCATCAGCAACAGCCAAGGAGATATTCACACTATCTACATTGTGGATAACTACAGCTGCAGGTCCGGTCGAGTTTAAGAGCAACCAGCTGTATCTCCATGAGAAAGCTGACGATATTTTTTCGGCCTGCCGTTCACAGATGGATTTGGAGTCAATATCAGCTCGAATCTGTCTGAACACCACGCAAAACTCTATGGACTGAACTTAGATCTCAATAATGAAGTTCAGGACGTATCAACTGTGCGTCAGATTCACTCTCCCACTTGGGCCGGCGATTACGTCCCAATCCAGATGGATCCGCGCGCACCTCTTGATGACGCAGATCCATTTGAAGAGGACGCTCCTTGCTTAACTATAGTTCAAGCAGACCCTAAAGAGGAAGATGATCTAATTTCTGCAATAAAATACAGGACCTATGGCGCAATCAAAAGCTTAAGGGATGACGCATTCTATCGAAAGCAGATCCCTATGAACGCTGAGGCACAGGTATATTACCTAATAAAGGAATACCGTTCAGTCTTTTCTTCGAAACTAACTGGTAGACCTCCCTGCAACATAGACTCTATTCGTATTCCTCTCAAGGAAA
>JAULCF010088894.1:0-12586 GCA_032361265.1 Devaleraea mollis | reverse complement strand
GCCACCGACGCGCCACCGACGCCCTCCCGCCGCGCCGTTGCCCTCCCGACGCGCCACCGACGCCCTCACCGCGCCGATGCCCTTTCTACGCGCCACCGACGCCCTCCCGCCGCGCCGGTGCCCTCCCTCCCGCCACGGTGGTCTCCTCCCGACGCGCCGCCGACGCCTCCCCGCCCCATCGTCGCCCTCCTCCCTCATCATCGCCATCCCTTCGCACCGTCGTCTGATTGCAGCTCGTCCCCCATGGACGCATCGTCGTCACGCCGGTCTCTCTCACTCAGTGTCTTTTTGTTTCGCATCCCTTCGCCGACACTTCTCTGCTCTATTCTGAGCTCATATGTTTTCTGGAAATGATTTGAGCGGACCGGCCGGGGCAGGAATCTCCTTTCCGGTTGGTGTGCGTTCATCTATATATGCGCGGCATGTTTCGTTTTCGCCGTTGTTGAAACACTAGTGCAACTTGTCTTCGCATGAAAAATAATGCCGCTGTGCGTCTCTGGAGAAGAAACTTTCCTCTCCAGAGACGCACAGCCTTGAAGGTGGTCCGTAACGACGCCTCCAATTTTAGGTTCTATGGTGTAAATGTCATTTGAACCTGCAGGTTGGGAGAACACGGAATATTTCTATATTCGAAATCAACCAAGGCATGCCTTGGTGATTTCGTACACAGAAATATTTCGTGTTCGTCGTCTTTAAACGTCTTAAAAGACGATTAAAATAAGAGATAAGATCTGAGATCAAGAGCTCTTACGCTTGGTTCTCTGCTGCTGTGGTTGTACGCCGCGTTTGAAAGATCCTTTTACGATTCTAAAGAAACGAGACACGTCTGTGCCCATCGCACTAAGAGTGTTACTTGACATTGCGGCTGAAGACGTTTTTTACAACACCCCAGAAGTTTCAACTTCAATTTCAACTTCTTGTGTTGCGTAAAAAACATCAGATGATGTAGCAGATTCTGCAGGTGCATGATTTGTAGGTGTCTTCATATAAAATCAGCCAGGCTTATTCCTGACTATGAACAAAAAACGCCTCAATTGTTCAATATCCTTTAACTGATTTACTGCGCAATGTTTCTCTGCAAATATGTAAGACGCATTATTTTTAGCGCGGTCTATATCACAGTTCATCAATTCTTAGAGCTCCAGGCTTAGAGTGTATAAACGAAAACTAGAGTTACTGAACTCTGAGTTAGTGGTGATGATCGATAGCACGTCTTGTGTCAGCTTGAAGCTGTGAAAGCTTGAAGCGCAATTGTGTCTGCGCTCTATGTAGCTGCAGCTTGGGGATGTTTTAAACCAACTTCAGAGGGCTAAGCTAGATTACGTATGGATTTGTTTGAAAACTTTCAAGGGGTATCCTGGACTCCAGGATCGGAGGCGGAAACGGAAAGAGAAGAAAAACGGTGACATTTACTTCAAAATGTGGCAAGCCGTAGATCGGCACGAAAACTTACAGACCACTATTTCATACTGGACGTAACCAAGCTCGATTTAAGATACATGTCACGCGTACGTGATTAAAACGCTAAACCGCAAGCTGGGGGATCGGTGTTTGTTTGTCTGCTCTGTAGGATCCCCGCGCAGCGTTCGATATATTTCATGATGTCTGCGGACCTCTGCCTGTTAAACGGCACTACAAATCACCGCTATTTCATCACCTTCATGTGTTCCAAAACTCGCTCTTTCAAGATTAAAATTATGAAGAACAAGGAGGGTGAAACGGTATTCCTACATACGAAAGCTTTCATCACTCATTTTGAACGCCAGAACAAGTGCAAAATCAAGCGCTTCTATTCTGATTGCGGCAAATAATTCATCAAATACGACATGGACGAGTACGTTGGGTCTCTAGAAATCGAGCAGACGTTCACTGCTGGTTATTCTCCAGAGAACAGCGAGATTTTGGAGAGGATCATTCGCACTCTCATGGAGAAAGCGCGAGCTATGCTGTAGACCAGCAGCCTCGGCCTTGAGTTTTGGCCGGAGGCGTTGATCAAAGCCGCTATGCTATACAACACGACTCCCACCAAGTCGGATCCGAGCCCATTTGAGAGGTGAACGCACGGAAATCCAGACCTTCAGGGTATAAGTAAGTTCGGATGTCTTTCATATGCTAAGGTACCAGACAAGATTCGCAAGAAGACCAACGACAAGTCGAAAAAGACTGCTCTTCTCGGGAATTTTCCAGGCCGGCAATTAACAGTTCTTGATCTTGACAATGTTGATGTCAATTGTGTGCGCCATGCTTGTTTCAATGAAAACCTTTTCCCCAAGTTTGAAAAACACTTCGATGAGTACAAGTGGCCTGATGATGGCCCTGAAGCTCCAGACTCTGCTTCAATTGAGGAGGATCAAGACGACTATGATTACAAGGCAGAAAGATCTGATAAAGATACTCCTGTTGATGCGCCTGACAATGACGATAGTACATCTTGGTACGATCTCAAGGGTCCGATCACTATCCCACCGGATCTTCAGATCGAAGAAACCGCAGAGGAAAATGATGACTCTGATTCAGATAAAGATGGCGTACATGATCTTCCTTGTTCAGATTCGGAGGTGGAGAGTGGTGATGAATCAGAGAAGGAAGACGACAGTGAATATGACTCAGAGGCCGAGAACGAGCCTCAAGCATTGAGTTCCTCTGAAGCGCAGTTTTCAACTTCAAGGCCAAGCAGGACCGGTAGAGCAACCAAGTTCTGTGAACCTTCAACGCTGTTGTTCAGAAGCCCAAAGCTTGACCCAATCCAGATACTCCCACTTTGAAGGGAGCTCTCAAAAGTGAGCGCGGAAGCGCACTTCGTAAATATTGATTTTCACTGGTCAGCCGGTGATGTTATAAATCGCCTTTTTATGCATGAATCGTTTTAAGCGGTCACAGCACTGAAGTGGTTCATTAAGTTTCTGAGACAATTTGATTTTGGAAGGTTTTTTTCCGACATTTCCCGTGAAACAATGGATGCGTAGAGACAAGACAGTCCAATTTTCCACCGTAACTGGGTAGCTTTATACAAATGGCGCGTGATCGTAAGAATTGTTAACAGCTGCGCTTTTTATGAAATTAAAATCGTAAGTACGGCGTCTTGTCCGCAAATACCGTAGATAGGAAAGTTTCCGCCGAAATAAGAAGAAGATGCGAAGGAAAAATCTGAGTTAGACTATTTTTGGGGCCTCCAGCGGCTAAGGAAATCTCAAGAGACCCGATACAGTTAAGCTACATCGCGCTTCTAAGCGCAAACCGAGCTCTGGATCATAGGCCTGAATTTATAACCTGAGTTAGCCGGATTATCGTTTCGTACGAGTTCGTTCTCGTAGAGCCGCCATTTTTATCCGTTTTTTTTGCAAGTCGCTTATTGTACTCGTTTTGCCACTCCGGCTGCATGGCGGATGGCTCGGATTAATATCTTCACATACAATCATGCGCCATTATTTCTCACAGGGGCGCTTGAGAGCGGTTGAGATGTCATGCCAATCTTGTGCAGAGGCGCTCAGGGACGCATACACGCCTAACATCCGTAATTTTGCGTGCCACATCTCCAGCAATTTTCACGTGCGTCCTTCAGATGCACTCTCCCTGTAAACTATTTTTGCAATTTGACAGGAAATCAATCCCCATGCTCTGTATGCCTCCCCCCGATTTATTCTGCGCGGGAAAGGAGATCATACTCCCGTCAAATTGCATTGGTGAGATGATGCCCGACTTAAACCTCTTCTAAAGGGCCTCGCACGCAATGAAAATTTCGATGTATTCGTATGCGAGAAGTGCCTCTACGTCTTCAGCCCTTTGCGCGAAGGTTCTCACAATCTGGGATCCCATATTCCGCGAGACTCTCACTTTTTCGGCGTTCTTTATCTCTCTAACAGCATTGTTGCCACGCAGGCGTAAGCATTACACGGCCGCGTCCTCCTCCAGCTGGTGCCCAAAACGGTTGACGACTACCGCGGTATCTTTCTCTTAGTTGAGGGTAGGAGTAACCGCAGCCGCGAACATATCCTTGGAAAGCGACATGGCCGAGTCCTCGTGGCTGCTGATGGTAAGAACGGCCGCCGGCGCTAATATTATCGACTTGGTCTCTGGCTTCATTGGGCTTGCCCTTGTTTTCCATATCATCAGCTTCGTTGCGCAGGAAATCACAAAAGTTCTCGAAATCCTCCTTAATAGGTAGCTCCTCAGCGATGCCCTTTAGCAGTCGCTCACGGAGCACGATGTTCGTGACCACCTCTTCGCTGAGGCAGTCGATCAGGTCCAACTTTCCGCCACTCTTTGAGAGTTGACCGGCGAACTCGGCCCTGTCACGGAACGCTAGGTACGTAGCCGTGACGAGCTTGTCCACCGCATTGCGGCAGGTTGCCCGTACTTTTCACACGAGCTTGTGATCGCGCAAGAAAGTAGAGGGACGCTTTGGCTCCTTTTTATGGCGACGGGACAAATACATCTTAATTTTTTTCTCATCGCCAATTTCTGCATACTTCCACTTCTCACCAGACTCCCTCTTGTAGCAGCCGCCCAAGAGGTAAGACTCCAGCCATGTCGCGGACATGGTGGCCTTGACCGTGTGCGGCTTCGGCCGCAAACCATCCTCATACCGCAGATACTGAATGCGGTGATATTCCTTGTATGCATGGACAGGACGTAGGGCGTCATCACAGTCCGTCAAGTCAAGCGCCTTCGGTGCATCATCGCTAGACGTGTTGGCGATCATCTCCTTCTGTAAAGGTATAGCCGAGAGATGGATGGGAACCGCCGGTTAATTGTGGACGACAGGCACTGTTGTAGCTGAAGGATTAGGAAGCAGGTGATCGAAGCCTTCCAGTGAAGTGCCTTTGCCTGTCGAAAAACCGTACGCGTGACGCTCGGCGTCGTCGCGGATTCCACTCATGATCATAAAGGACAGCTTGTCCGGCTACGCCCTTACTCCATCGAAGTGCGAGGAGGGAGGCGGCGTGGGCGCGGGGCGACAGTCGGGGCAGGTATTCAGGGGTTCATCGAGCACAACACTCACAATACTCTTTGTCGTCTGGCGACGCTGGATTGCTGGGGCAGCTCCAGGTCATGGCCCAATAGCACTATGTTTTTTCTCTGCCGACTTTGTTTCTCACGCAGTTCTTTGTAGAGCTGCACAGTGGCGTTCAGGTCGGACTTTATAATCGCTACTGAGTAAAGTACAGCGATAAGCTGCTACGGCAGTGCCTCCCTGTGGGAGCTGCCTTGCTGCCGGGGAGTTCAACTCAAAACATTGCACAAAGTTTGCAACTCAGTAGGTGTCCTCTTTATCGATAAAGCCCTTGTCGTCAATGACGTCCTCTTTTCTGAGGGCGCCTGCTTCGTCGTCGGCGACGTCCTCTTTGTAGAGGGCGTCTGCTTCGTCGTCGTCGACGTCCTTTTTGTCGAGGGCGTCGCTGATTGCCTCGACGTCCGCTTTGCCGATGGCGTCGTTGTTAGTAGAAGCGTTATGTTCTTTGTCTAGGGCTTTCTCGTTTGCAGAGTCTTCCTCCTCTTTGTTGAAAGCGTTATCGCTTGCAGAGACGTCCTCTTCTTTGCCGTGGGCGTCCTCGTTTGCAGAGACGTCCTCCTTTTGGTCGAAGGCGTACGTGTTTTCACGGGGCGTCTCTTCTCACATATTCTCACCCCCATTCTCTTTGTCGAGGCGAACGGGGTGGACGGGCCGATTCTCGTTGCCTCCTCGTAGAGCGCGGTGCCCCTTCCGCTGGTTTTTCTGATATCAAAATAAAACACTCGATTCGAATTGTTGAGCACCTTACAGAAGAGGCGCGTGCTCAGACAGGAAAGAGAAAGATGGGTTAGTGCTGAGCTCCTGCAAGTAGGTTGGTGCGCCCGAGAGTAAGATGCGTCAGTGTTGACGTCGGTAGCCATCCCCTCTCGATGCCCAAGGCAAGTTTGTAATGTACTCACCCGTCTTTATTGTTTGGCGGTCGATTACGGCTCTCTTAGCACTGTCTATAAGTAAGATATGAGACCGCCTAAAACTCGGTCATTTTGCGCAATCACGGTGGATGATGCATCGCACGTGAGGTGATGTGGCAGTGTTGTAATTGATAACAACACTGTAAACAAAACGCTTGGGTGTGCTAACACGTTACCTGTACATCAAGCCCCGAAAGACAATGGCGCCTTTTTCATCTCGGTCTCATGCCCAGGTCAAATTTTCTTCCGGAACAGGGTGTTCCACTGACCTCTGCTGAAGATACAGTCTCGGCGGATGGTTCAATTGTATCCCCAGAGCCTTTCACGCCGGAAACTTTGACAAGAATTTGACACTAAGACGAAAGAGGAATCGATCTTCGCTCGAAAGAAGCAGTGCTCAACAAAGACGTTGAACGGCTCGGACTGCTTTTCACGTCTGTATACAGAGTCCTACTTGGCTAATGCGAGCTTTTGACCGTAAACCCTCAGTATATTTGGTTTTGCAAGGCGAGGTTGTACCAGTTCACCCAGGAGGCGAAGCGCAAGATATGCACAAAGCGACGCTAGGTTGTAAGACGGTGCGCTTCTAAGACCGCAGACCGAACCAGAAGCGATTACGACGCGGCAGGCTTTCCACACAACGAAAGAGATAGTGCTTACAAGGCAGAAGCCTGTGGGTTCCGAAACTCTAATGCTCTAGCGTACCAAACTGAGAGGTCCGATGCTCCTCCCGAGAGAAAACTTTCTGCAAGCCAGAGACTCCGGCGACTGCAGCAGACACAGAAACAGAGAAAAACACAGCAAAAGACACAGAAGCAACAGCGAAGGCAACATGAACAATAATGGCAACAGAAAAAGACACAGCAATAAGCAATCTACCAAAAGCCATCAACCTAAACCACGGGTTTAAGTCATAGCTTTTCAGGCCCAAGAATCAACCAGTCGACCAGATAAAGGGAAAGTGACTCTCGTCTCAAGCTCGACTCAAAACACAGGAGTTCCACCATTTATAGAAGTGTTGAAGAAGTGTTGCATGTGCCAGTATAAAAGAAAACCCAACAGCTAACAAACCACGTCAAAACACCCGGAGCCCTATTGAGGGAAGCTAAAGGTCTGTCACAAGAGTCAGGGGTTATTGCTGCAACCATGGGACTCAGATGGGCAGAAGGAGTCGGTTTGCTCTCTTTCAACCGGCTCAACCCGTCGGCCTTTATAGACAACGGCTACTCCTGCTTGTCATACCTCTTTCATACGTACATCTAAATAAATAACCTAAATTCTACTTGTTCTAGAAGCTTCTCGATGCATCCGAAGACACGCCAGCTCATCACAGAACATTCAAGACTCTTCCAGAAACCTCCAGAACATCAGGTTGCTTGGAACAAGAACGAGATGCTACAATAGAAGCTTCGCCATGAACAGACATCTCAGCAGAATCGAACCTGGGCCCTGAAGCAACAATGAAAGGGACCGTTACCACTAGGCTAAAGGGTCCTTGATAGAAGAAATATGGACAGAGTGTTTAGTCCTTAGCAGTTCTTCGCCGTGTGCGTGGAACTCTAGAAACTTCCTTATTACCACACATCACCACCCAGTGTGCGCTTCAGCCTTTGCACCTCTTCACTTTCTTTCAACTCCACTGACTTTCCAATCTCTTGGTTAAACCTCATGAGAAAATCGGCTGCCCAGATGCCCAATGCACGCAGAGGTATTGAAGCTGCTACATTGCTCGCCAAATACAAATATATTTTGTCGTCAAACTCCTTGAGAGGCGCTGGGCAGTTGCCGTCGTCCACTGCCCTAAGAGCGTGTAGCACGCACCATATGTGTACGTTTGCCGTCTTATTGTATTTGACTGGATCACCCTGCGCGAGCCATGTATTCATTATCTTTCTATACTTGGTTTCATCTCCAAATATCAACACTGTAGCCATCTGCAGATGCGCTGCCAACATTCCTGCGGTCTCGGTGCTGTACTCCTCATCGACAACGGCCATAATCTGATCCTTCTGCACCAGGTCGTAGGCTTTGATGAGATCCAGCAGAACCGTCATCACGTATCGCAGCGAGGCTGCAAATACTAACAACGCGACTGGCGTCAGAGACATCGACTTCTCGTTAAAACCAAACTTCTCAAGCTCGACCGGTCTCTCCTTAACTAATCTCACCGCCGTCTCCACCGCAAGATCTTACGGAGGATAAATATCAGCCGCAGCGGGCGATGATAAGCCGGGATGGAAATCAACCCCTTTCCTCTTGAAGATGGCGATGAGTGAAAAATCCCACTCCTTCATCGCATAGCGCAGCCTCGCTTCCGCAGCGAATAATTCAAAAAGCATCTCGGCGAAGGCCGGCGGGAATATCTGCAGTAATTACATTGGTACGCCGTCCGGCCCAGAAGCTTGCCCTTTCATAGCTCGATTGATATCCTGTCGATAGTTTTTTTCATCTCTGTCGCCAGAGTGTAAGTGCGTAAAGGGATCAGGCTTTGAGAAAACGGCTTGTCCTCGAATAACTCTGTAAAGTCTCGCGGCTTTAGCTCGTCATCTATGCTATGCTTCCCGCGTCCTCAGTCGCAGCGAGAACTTTTTGAACCTCACTGCGACGTCGGCGGGGGAGAGCGAGCTGGTTTCTTTCCTCAGGTTTTCCACAGAGACCTGTCTAAGGAGACGCGCCTTTGCTCACACGAGGCTCTTAACTTCAAGATCTAGATGCCTTTCATTGATCCAGTCGGAGTCTTTTTTAGTCGCGCTCAGAGCTCTTCTGACCACTTTGATCTCCACTTAGCAACGCTATCCTCTGTCGCTGATAACACCGCTGTGTGTCGCTGCAGATTTGGCTTCACCATCGGAATCCAGGGGCCTTAAGAGCATTGATTTTTGTCAATGTTTTTCTCGAGAAAGGCTCGACTCCTCCAAAACGGCCTAAAATCAAAGAAAGAAGAGCCTTGCCCTTTCGAAAAGAATTACTCTTTGAAACTCGGGGAGCATTTCGTTTCTAAGAAAAGCTCTACTCAACCACTGCTACTTCTCTGTCCACAATTGACTTCCCGCCGTCTATCCGCCTATTTCTCTCTGCGCTCCGTCCTCCCGCACTCGACGGCCCTGCCCCAAGCCCGCCCCACACTCGATCCCACGCCCGTGGCCACGCCCGCGGCCACAATCGCGTTTAAGACTCCGCCCCCACGCCTGCCCCAACGCCTTCCCTCGAGCCGATCCACACGCCCGCGGCCACTCCCGCGTCCACTCCCGCGTCCACGCCCGCGTCCTCGCCAGAGTCCGCGCCCCCCTCACGCCTTTCCCCGCGCCCGCCCCCACGCCTGGCACCACGCTCTTCCCGAAGCTCACCACCACGCCCGCCCCCGAGCCCGATCCAACAGGTATCATCACGCCTGTACCCACGCCCACCACACCCTCGCTGCCACGCCAGCCACCGCGCCCGACTTCACAATCACCACCATCTCGGCCTTCGTCGCCGCCTCCGTCGCACCCATCTTCGCGCCCGTCCACGCGGCCGTCGTCACAGCCGTCGTCACGCCCATCCATGCGGCCGTTGTCGTATTCGCACCCCTTTTCAATGCCGTCGCCGTCAGCGTGGCTGTCCTCGCTGCCAACCTCGCGGCCGTCCCATCATCCTATCTCGCGTCGGTCCTGGCGGCTCTCTTTGCAGCAGAAGTACCGTCCGTTCTTGCTTCTGTCCCCTCGGCCAGCCTTGCGGCCGTCCTCGCGTCTGTATATTTGGCCGTCCTCGCAACTGTCATCGCAGACACCCGCGCGCCGGTCCTTGCGCCCGTCCTCGCCTACGTCTCCCCGTCCTCGTTCCCGTACGCTCGGCTGTTCCGCTTTTATTCTCGTACTCTTTTACACGCCGTTTGAAACAATCCCACATCCAGTCCCATCCACATGATGGGTCGTCGAAATAGAGATGCGTTTGAGAGAGGCTTGCTTCGTCGTAAAAGAGAGTTTTTTTATGTTTATTACTATCCTTTGCAATAACTGCCTTTACTATGTTGGCAAAGACACCGCCGATAACTTCTTCCTTTCACTCTGCCCTCTTTAAAGAACATAGCAGGCGTGCCCTCCTCAACAACGTGCACATTCTTGTCCTTTTAGTTTAGGTTGGGCCTCCCTTCTCTTGTAAAGAGAAGAAGCGGAGAGAATTCGGGCAGTCGACTGCGGGCCGATTAGTAGCAGTGGTTGAGTAGAGCCTTTCTCAGAAAAGAAATGCTCCTCGGTTTTCGGGGAGCATTTATTTTTCGAAAATGCGAAGCTTTCATTTCTTTGCTTTTGGCCTGTTTTGGAGGGTTGGAGGTTTTTTCGAGAAAAGCCCCGACAAAAAAGCAATTCTCTTTAGGCCTCAAGGCTTGAGAATCAGAGCTTGTAGCTCGAGGATCGTCAACATGAGCATGGAAAGCAATCTTTGATCCACAAGCCCTCAGCTTTGCCGCCACTCTCGGCAACTTAACCCAGTACAGCGTCGCTGATGCAACCACAGCTGCAGCGTTTATTTTTAGCGCGTGAGGAGGAACACTGAAGGGAGGTAGAAGGCTTGGTTCTTCTTCCTCGCTGTCGAGGAAGGCCTTTGTTAGCGAGAGCTCAGGGAGGTCCGGGTTGTCGGACATGAGCTGTTTTGTCCACCTGTGCTGACGCTTGTCGGTCTTTCGCAGCGTCTTCAGCGTCTTCTCAGGTGGGAATTCACGGAAGATGTTTCGACCTGGACAATCTATGCGCACATTCTGTGCATCTCCGTCGATTTGTGTGGGTCGCCTCTCTTCTCGGCTGCAGAGAGAAATTCGTCGATGCGGATCATATGAGCCGCGCCGACCGTTCTTCGCCTGGTCCCCGGAATCAAACTTCTCGGAGCGCCCATCGGGAGCGACGAGTTCGTCGCTCCCGAAGGGCGCTCCGAGAAGTTTGATGCCGGGGACCGGGCGAAGACCGGTCGGAGTGGCTTCCTTCGCGATGAGGGGAAAATGTCATGGTTTGAGTATTACGCGGTCGTCGTCGGGAGCGACCCGAGGCCGACACTGATTGGCCTGGTCTTCCGTACAACACTATTTCTTAGAATTGACAACCTCTAGGGGATAGCCAACTGTGATTTCCGTCACTTGAAGGCTTGTCGTGGCCTGAGCGAGGTCGGGAATTTTCCCGTCCTGTGCGCACCACATGTTGAGGACTAGTGAGCACTGGCCTGGAGATCACCAGTAATGGGCTGAATGACGGGCGAGAACAGGTACATGCCGAGTGGATCACCTTGCTTCTTCCCCTGCATATAGTGGATTAGATTGTGCCCGGCGATGAGCCTTGGTACGAATCTTTAAACCATGTGCAGATAGCGCGCGATGCCTAGCTAGCGCATGGATGTCGACGGAGTCAAGTCTCTTTTGACGGCCGAGCTCATTGAAGGAGTTTCGTGCGTAAAAAAAGAGCGCATCGCGGCCTGGATTCCATTTTTCATGAAGACGGTCTCCCTGAACGCGCGGATGGAGATATAATTCCCCGCCGGGACGCCGTTCGATATTTGATGGGGCGCGAAGTAGTAGCGCGTGCCAGTGAGGGATAGTTTCATTAAAAAGAATGAGAATAGCCGCCGGGCAACCGTTCTTATGAATATTGGCCTATAATTCCCGTTGGGTTTTGAGCATACTAGCAGCGTCGCCCAAGCGTGAAGGTTGGCGGCCTCATTGCTCACACCACCTGCAGCTATGAGGCATAATGTATTGTGGAGCGCGGATATATCGGAGTACTTTTACGTCTCTCCTGTGCGGGATCGGGAGAGAAGCTTGATTTGGGGAACAAGAATCCTGTCCGACCCCGCCGCGGATTGGTCTTCTATGCTCAGGAGGACGAGCTTGAGAATTTTCTGGAAAGTGGTTGTTGCAAATGGTCGGGAGGATGGGAGAAGAATATTTAATGGCTCGCGTGGAGGGTAAAGAGCACGGAGGGCAGCGATGACAACATCGTACTCTAGATCGGCCAGGTTAAGTGGAGGAGGACACGGATGGAGCGACGGTGCTGCGACTTGTTAGCCAACTCTCGGGCGCGCTCCACACTCTTTTCGGCAGCTTCTTGTTCGCGGAGCTGCTTAGAAAGTGCGGTAGGGTGGTGCTGGAGCCTGACCATCAATCCTTCGCGGCATGCACGGCCTTGTGCGACAATTGGACAATGACATCCCCGCTTGACGAGCTCGCATGATTCGGGTGCGGAAGACAACGTTTTAGAGAGCGTCGTTGCCACAGCCTCCTCACCTCAGTGCACCCGGCGCCTGACTGAAATTGTGAAGAGATCGTTGTCTTGGAGCGTCGGTGATGTCCTGGGCGTCAGCGCCGCGGACACGCGCAAGTCCGACACATTTCCGCAAGGTAAAGATGTGGAGCGTCCTGTTTGCCTCGAGACATTGCCTTGAGATGCGCGTGAAGACGCGCGCCCGCGAAAAGCCAGATGTTCCCATCTATTTGATCATAGGAAACGCAAGAGGCGTATCAGTCGTAAGTGTGGACGCTTGGGATGGGTGATTGGCGTGCATCAGGCTCGACTGGCGTTCTGCTTCGGTAGTACGTTGCTTTTTTTACGTTGAGTGTGGAACAGGGTTCCGTTTGGATGGTAGTTGGACGGTTACCGAAAGTGAGTGCCATCGTTTTGACTACCAAAATCCATCCACG
>JAULCF010088893.1:18294-29760 GCA_032361265.1 Devaleraea mollis | reverse complement strand
GTTTTTTAAAACGATATAATATTGACTATAATGAAGATTATGTTTGGGATTAATAAACTTTGGTTATAAGACTAACGACCTTTTAATCTTCTTTCATCCTTTCAGGATTATTCATGATACATTAACCGGTGAAAGGACTTACGTCCTTCCCTGATATCTGGCGCCCTGTCTGGGATTAAAACGGACTTTCGTTCTTCCCTAATATCTTATTTATAGACTTTAAGCCCTTAAAGGTCACTCCGTATTACTTGCATTTCCACCAATACCACTCCAAAGTTGTTAACAGCTTTCATAATAAATGCAATAAGTCCCCCCTTAGCCCCTAGTGTCTGTAAAAACACTACATATAGTTCTTTGTTTGCATATCAATCTTTGTAATTTTAACTTGTATAAACGAAATTACAAAACAGACACATGAGATTATTCACACTAATTATTCTCTTCCTATCTTTTAACCTTTCCGCTCAAGTTGATCTCAACATGGAACTCGTCTCACGAGTTGATGCATTTGAAGGATCAAATGACGTATGGGGATTTGAACATAGCAATGGAACTGAGTATGCTATTTTAGGCACTAGAGCAAGTACCAAAGTTTATTCTTTGGCCAATCCTGCGACTCCTATCGAGAAAGCTGTTGTGGCTGGACCAGTTACTACATGGAGAGACATCAAAAATCATAATGACTTTGTTTATGTCACGACCGATGGAAATAGTGATGGCTTGACGATCATCGATATGACAGATCCAGATAATATTGAATCACATATCTGGTCTCCTCCTCTTTGGATTGGAAACACTATCGATTCATTGAAGACATGTCACAACATATATATTGACGATGATGGTTTTGGATATTTAGCGGGATGCAATGTATCCAATGGTGGCATTATTATTCTGGACCTTTTCACTGATCCGATCAACCCTACAATGGTTGGTTATGCAGATCAGAGTTACAGTCACGATGTTTATGTAAAAGGAGATCGAATGTATGCATCGGAAATCTATGAAGGTTGGTTTGGAATCTATGATATCTCTGATAAAGAAAATCCGATGAGAATTGCTACACAGGAAACTGGAACAAACTTCACACACAACGCATGGACTTCCGATGATCAAAACTATATTTTTACTACAGACGAAAGACCTGATGCCTACTTAGAAGCTTACGACATATCAGATCTTTCTGATATTGAAAAATTAGATTCTTACAGACCTCCAGTTACGGAAGGCAATGGTGTGATTCCGCACAATACACATTTCGACGATGGATTTTTAGTGACTTCTTGGTATACAGATGGTATTGTCGTTGTAGATGGAAACAGACCAGACAACTTAGTAAAAGTTGCAGGCTATGATACTTGGCTTGGTGATGATGGTGGCTTTAATGGCTGTTGGGGAGCGTACCCATATTTGCCTTCAGGCTTAATCCTTGCTTCTGATAGAACGAATGGCTTACATGTTTTCAATCCAAGTTACGAAAGAGCATGCTACCTAGAGGGTAATATTATTAGTCAAGGAACAGGATTACCTATCGTAGGAGTAACGGTCAACATCGCAAGTCCAACTCAACTTGCAAGAGCACAGTCAAACGCTGCAGGAGATTATAAAACCGGTATTGCCAATGCAGGTTCGTATGATGTAGTATTCAGTCATCCTGAATATGATGAATTCATTGCAACCGTAGACCTTAATAGTGGAGAAGTAACTATTCTGAACGTTGAATTGATCAAACCAAACTCATCTGTTTTTACAAGCACTGTTGTGAGGGATGCAGACAATGAAGTCATGCCAGGTGCATTGATAAAGTTGGTGGATGCAGATGGTAACATTGAAGAGTATATCGCTGATGCAAATGGTAATACCCTACTTGAAATAACAGATGGCATTTACGACATGTATGCGCAGACTTGGGGATATAAAATAGGACATTTCCAATTTGATACCAATACAGACCCAATCCTAGAAGTAAGACTTGAAGAAGGTTATCGTGACGAATTCTTTTTTGATCTTGGCTGGGATTTCTCAGGAGATGCAGATGAAGGATTCTTTACAATTGGCGTTCCACAAGAACTTTTTCTTGTCAATAATATCATCAACACTGCTGCAGACAATCAAGAAGATATCGGTACAGAAGCATTACTAACGGGAGATGGGACCAATCATCCATTACATTTAGACTATGTGAAAAACGGTACTACAACAGCTATTTCTCCTTCTATGGACTTAAGTACCTTTGATTATCCAATCATAAACTTTGATTTATTTTATAGACATGATGGATTTATTGATGCCGGATCGTACACTTTTGATGTTGCCATTGTGAGAGACGGAGAATCTCGTACCATCAGACAATTCGCGATGAGCGACACTACTTGGACAGCTATAGAAATTCATCCTAAGCAAGCATTTTGGGATCTTGAAAATGTGAGTTTATCATTGACTGTTTTTAATGATATTGATGGCATCTTTACGGAAGTTGCCGTTGACGTATTTGAAGTGGTGGAAGGAGATCCGAGTGCAGTATCAACATTTGCGGAAGCGGAATTATTGATCTACCCCAACCCTTCTCAAGATGTTTTTAATATTAGCTTAGAATCTTTAGATTTTGATAGCTATCAATTGATGAATGTCAATGGTCAGTTAATACAAAATGGAAAAATAAATCAACTAGATTTCTCTATCGATGGTTCTATGTTGAACACAGGAGTATATTTCTTACAGCTTAAAGGTGATGAAACGATAAGTAAGCCTTATCGACTTGTGAAGCAGTAATAGCTTGAAAAATGCCAATAAGACTATCTTTGACGTCTGGCATCAAATTTCTGGCGTCTGATTATTTTAAATAAAAGAATAATAGTGGATTTAAGTGAATTATGGATTGGCGACATGCTTAGAGTGAAGTCAACTGGAAAGATTGGAAAATTTGATGGCATTGAAAATGGTCAAGCTCGTGTTAAAATCAATGAAGAAATTGAATTATTTGGAACCAACGACCTTAAAATCGTTGATGAAGCCAAACTGGCCTCTACCCTCAACGCACACCAAGAAGCATTCAAAGAACGATCACGCATCGATAAAATGAATTTTGGGATTTCTTATAATTCTGATCAATATAGCATTGACCTCCACATCGACAAACTGAACCCTTCCCTCGAATCAAATAGACCTGAACGTATTTTCGATTTTCAGATGAAAGCTTTTGATTCTTACCTAAGAAGATCTATCAAAGAAAAGAAAACCAGTATCAAGATTATACACGGAAAAGGTACTGGTATATTGAAAGCAGAAATTGAAAGTATATTAAAGTATCACCCCAATGTTCTACAATCGTTTTCTGTAAATGATGGGGGTGCTATAGAAATTATTATCACGCAGTGATGATAATTTCTATAGCACAATGCTCAGCTTGCATGCCGGAGTGGTAGGTCCGTAGTCTAGGGAGGATCGGGCGTATAAGTTTTATAAATAGGTCGATTTAAAATTAGTACCCTTTTAGTCTGAGAACCTGGTACTTTCCACTTAGAACTTTATAGACAATCCATCTCAGAACGAATACCCTTTAATTAAATTCTATTCGCATAAATCCCGCCAATGGACTGAGTACTGAGTACTGAGTACATGAACGATTACGCATTGTTACTTGGTCACCCTGTTACTATTCGCAATAATTCATCCCCATAATTCTCGAGCTTCTTCTGCCCGATTCCACTGATATCCAATAACTGCTTATCATTGGTAGGTAACTCAGCAGCGATTTGTTCGAGTGCTTTGTTGGGTAAAATGACGTAGGCGGGTACGTTTTTGGATTTAGCCAATGAGTTACGCCAAGACTTTAATTTAGACAATAAATCTTTATCGACATCCGCCATGTTTATGGTTGATTTCTCTGCTTTTTTCTCTTTTGCTTTTTTGTAACCAGCAAATTCTGATAACGAAACTTCCAGGTCCTCGAAGAGTACCTGCTTGGTAAGCGGAGTGGATTTTACCTTTGAGTAATCTGCAAAATCTATACGAATGATCCCTTGATTGACCATCTGTGTGATATAATGAGACCAGTGAGCCAAGGGAATCTCTCGACCTACCCCATAGGTCTTTATCTTATCCAATCCTCTTCTGGTAATTTCTGTTTTATAGGAACCTCTCAATACATCAATCAACATACTCGAACTTAAACTCTCACCAGATCTCAGTACCCCTGACAATGCCATTTTTGCATACATACGTCCATCAAAAAACTTTGGTGGATTGAGGCAGTTGTCGCAGTGCCCACATCCTTCTGCTCTATATTCCCCAAAGTAGTTCAATACAAAATTGGTACGGCAGTTTACTGCGCTGGCGTATTCCCACATTCTCTCGAGTTTGGCAGTCTGTATTTTTTTAAAGTGATCTTCTGCTTCCCCCTCATCGATGAATTTCTTTAGGTTTAAGTAATCACCCCAACTAAAAAATAAAAGGGCCTTGGCAGGATCGCCATCTCTACCTGCCCTACCTATTTCTTGATAATACCCTTCTATGTTTTTGGGCATGTTATAATGTATGACCCACCGGATGTTAGGTTTATCGATTCCCATTCCAAAAGCAATGGTAGCACAGACAACTTGGAGGTCATCGTTTTGAAAATTTCTTTGGATTGCGTTCCGGTCCTCAGAATTCATTCCAGCATGATAATATGATGCCTTTATTCCTTTTGCTTGCAACTTACTAGCCACCGACTCACAAGATTTTCTACTCAGGCAATACACGATACCAGCATTCCCTTTTTCTTCTTTAACGTATTGAATAATCTGATCGATTCTTTTCAGACCAGATCTAGATTCTACAGAAATATTCTTTCTTTCAAAACTACTTAAGAACATCTTGGCTTCTCCTAAACCAAGCTGCTTGATAATATCCTTCTGGGTAGTGCTATCTGCTGTCGCAGTAAGAGCAATGACTGGTACCCGTGGGAAAGTCTCCTTGAGAGCCTTCAACTTGATATATTCAGGTCTGAAGTCATTCCCCCATACAGAAACACAATGTGCCTCATCAATCGCAAATAAACTGATGTTATAGTTGGAAAGGTAATTTAGAAAGTCACCTCCCATTAATCTTTCGGGTGAAACGTAGAGCAGTTTCAACTTGCCGTCTCGCATATCTTTAAATATCCCTGATGACTCGTTTTGGCTGATGCCGCTATGAAGTGTGGCTGCTTTGACACCAACTTGATGTAATGCTGAGACTTGGTCATTCATTAGGGCAATCAATGGGGAGACAACAATGGTTAAACCTTCTGAAACGATCGCAGGAATCTGATAACAAAGAGATTTACCTCCTCCTGTGGGCATGATAGCCAGACAGTCTTTCTGATCTAGTACCCTATTAATAATCAGCTCTTGATCTAATCTAAATGATTTATAACCAAAAACGGATTCTAGGGCGGCGTGGATCTTACTGTTCATTAGGACAAATATATTGCTTTAAATTAAATGAGCGATTCCAAGCCGATGTAAACAGTTTTAATCAGTTATTTAGAATTAATTAATGTATGTGGGATGTTTTTGATACTTTCTTGAGCTTTTTCAGGTATATAAGAAATGACAGTCTTAAAGATTTCCTTCTTTGAATGAATTGAATGATATTTAAGTAAATGTCTTAAAGACTCAAAAAATGGTAATACTTAGCTCTATATCAATGACTTTTATGAAAAAACTACAATTCCATTTTTTAAAATCACTATTTGTAGCCGGTCTTCTTTTCTTCTCCGGCTTCCATATGTATGGGCAAATAGATAGCTTAAAACTAGTATTAAAAGATGAATCAATTCAGGATTCCACACGAATAAAAACAACCCTTCTTCTTGCAAATAAAATATATGTATCCGAACCAAAGGTTGCCTTACAATATTTAAAAGGCTTGGATCAAATAATAAATTTAGGCACCCAAAAACAGCAGATAGGCCAGCTTCATTATTATGGCACAACATACCATAATTTGAATAAAATAGATTCTGCAGAGTATTTCCATAATAAAATAATATCTCAAATATCTAAAGAAGAATATCCTAGACAATATGCAAGGGCAAAAAGCAACTTAGGTATTGTCGAAGAAATGAGAGGAAACCTAAGTAAGGCCGCTTCTTATTACGAAGAGACAATTAAGGTATTTGAAGTGAATCAAGACACATTTCCTTTGGCTGCTACTTTGAATAATTTAGGTCTAGTTCATGATAGAAGAGGAGATCATCAAGGTGCAAAAAATGCCTATCTGAAGGCTTTTTCTCTGTTTGCTGCAAAAGGGCATGAAGGTGCTCAAGCTTCTGTCTTGACCAATCTAGGTAAACTGAGTCACAGTCAAAAAAGCTATGATGAAGCAATTGAATTTTACAGAAAGTCTTATACACTTGCTGTGAAAAACAACAAAAATTTAAGCCAAGGAATATTACTAGATAATATAGGTGGTACCTATATTGATTTAAATGTTTTGGATAGTGCAAAAATCTATCTTGAGAGAGGTCTATTAAAGCGAAAAGAAATTGAAGACGAAAGAGGTATTGGAATTTCTTATTCTAATCTAGGTAATTTAGCATTCATTGAAAAAAACTTTGAGGAAGCACTAACAGCATATAGGCAATCGAAACTGAAAGCCACAGTCGCTCAAGATAAGCATACTATTGCTACTGCAAATATTAAAGAAGGCCAAACACTTAAAGAGTTAAACCAATTCTCTAATGCGATTAAAAGCCTCAAAACTGGCCTTAAGGAAGCACAGAGTGCTGATGATATTCAATTGATTTATTTAGGCGCATATGAATTATATGAAATTTACAAAGATACAGATCAACAACAAGCATTGAAGTTTCTGGAGCTATCAAATGTCATGCAAGATTCTATCATGAATGAAGAAAGCATTCGCGAACTGGCAAATCTTGAAATGCAATTTGAGTTCAATCAAAAAGAAATTCTTAATAAGAAGGAAATTGAAAATTTAGAACTAAAAGATCAAATACAAATATCACGAATAAAGAATCAACGACGAGGTTTATTGGGATTGGGTATCGGATTTAGTTTGATTTTATTAATGTTTGCCAATATTTTTCGTAAAAATAAAAAAATAGATTCCCAGAATCATTTGATTCAAAAATCTCTAGATGAGAAAAATGTATTACTAAAAGAGATTCACCATAGAGTGAAAAATAATCTTCAAGTGATCTCATCATTATTAAAAATTCAAAGCCGATATACAGATGATGAAGTAGCAATCGATGCTTTAAAAGAAAGTGAAACTCGTGTCAGATCCATGGCATTGATACATCAGAATTTATATCAAAAAGAGAATGTTACAGGAATTAAAATGAATGACTACCTGGACAAGCTTATCAACAATATTTTTTCAACTTATAATATTTCAAACGAAAGGATATCTGTTCAAACGGATATCGAAGACATTGATTTAGATGTTGATACAGTTATACCGCTTGGACTGATCATCAATGAATTGGTTACGAATGCATTAAAATATGGATTCCCTGACAATAATAAAGGAACAATTACTGTCAGACTAAATCAAAAAAACAACAAACTCCATTTAGAAGTGCAAGATAATGGGAAAGGGATTGAAAATATAGAGGATATGGATACCCAGAAATCATTTGGCTACAAACTGATCAAATCTTTTCAAAAAAAGTTAAATGCTGAACTTATCATTGAGAATGAGAATGGCACTAAAGTTCAATTAATAATTGACAACTTTTAAATACTCAAACCTTCACAAACAGCCTTAAGAAGTTACTTATTATTAATTAAGGTATCTAGAATTTTTTTGATGTTTTCTTGAGCCTCTTCAGGTTCATCTGTAATGACGGTATTTAAGATATCCATTTTGGCTTTACCTAGTTTACTATCCCATATTTCTTGTCTAAAAATAAATAGAACGATAAGAATAAGGCAGGTCGCGAGCATGACCCATTGAGTTTTTGATATGTTTTTAGTGTCCATTGTGTAACTGCAATATAAGTTCCAATTATTTAATATCCTATAATAAAGAAAAAGGGTTGATGACAAGTCAACCCTTTTCTTTAATGACTCCTTTAGCTTGTAAAAACTTCAGAGTCAACTATAGTTCAAATAGTTTAATCTATCTACCTCCATTCAAGGAGTCTTGCAATGCCTTTAAAGCCTTCCAGTCGCCTTGGGCGGCAAGCTTGGCTTGACTAGGCCAGGTTCCTGGGTCGTGAGCGGCATAACGCTTCCCTGCCCCAAGTAATATTTCCTTAATGGCTGAAGGGTTATAAGCTGCCAATTTCTTAAAACTGGTGATTCCTTCTTTTTTAAGAATCTCAGATATTTTTGGACCTACTCCTTCTATCATTTTTAAATCATCATTGGTAGTTGCTTCTGGTGGATTTATATTTTCTTTAACCAGGCTATTCACGCTATCAGCTGATGATTTCTCTTCAGGTACTATTTTTTCTAAATTTTTATTCTCAACATTTGCGGAAGCGTCATCAGCAACATTAAATGCTGAAAGTGAAATATCTTTTTCTGAATCTGAAACCTTAGCATCCGGTCGAGCCGTCACCCTCCGTTCAACGATTGCTCCATCCCCCTCAGTACGTGTTTCATTGACCAGAGTTTTTGAAACTTCTACAGTTCCGAGCTGCTCCATCATGGCACGCAACTTATCCATGTCGAGGGATTTCACAATCTCTACTTCTTTTATAATCTCAACAGGAATTTCTCTAATCACCTCTACTTCAACCTCAACAATTTTTTCTACTTCAACTTCTTTTATAACCTCACGTATTACTTCAACCTCCTTTATTACTTCAACATTACTTATAACTGGCACCTCCTTGATTACTTCAACTTCTTTAATGACCTCTACAGGAACTTCTTTGATGATTTCAACTTCCCTGATTACTTCACGGACAACATCGACCTCCTTAATCATTTCAACTGGCACTTCTCTTATTACTTCAACTTGTTTGATCACCTCAACTTGGCTTGGGACAATTACTTCTTTAATCACCTCTACCTCTTTGATAATCTCGACTTGCTTGATGAGCTCGACAGTAACTTCTTTGATCACTTCAACTTCTTTGAACACCTCTACAGGGATCTCTTTAATCACCTCTACTTCCTTGATCACTTCGATAGGCACCTCCTTGATCACTTCAACTTCTTTCACTACTTCAACCTCCTTGATTACTTCGACTTCCTTGATTACTTCAACTTCTTTGATGACTTCAACTTCCTTGACTACCTCAACTTCTTTTATTATTTCAACTTCTTTGATCACCTCAACTTCTTTCACTACTTCGACTTCCTTGATCACTTCTTTCTCTACAACATTTTCTGGGCCAGAATCTGAAATCTGAGCAACCATCGTATTGTGTTTTTCTTCAAGCTTAAAAAATCTATCACCCGATTCCTTCAGCTTAAATGCATGTGTATCTTTTTCGGCCTTGAGATTAGAAAGCTCAAGTTTCTGTCCGGCAATTGTACTATCTAAATGAGCAGTATCAACTTTTCTCATTCGTCCAAGTAACCAGCCAAGAAGCCAAGCACCAGACATCAAAAATATAGGAAGCCAAAAACAACTATTCATAACTTTTGATTTTAATTATTTCAGATTATTGTTGATTCGGGATTTTACTGAAAGCAACTTTTACGCCACGCAGAATTTTTTCATCATTGGTACATAGGGTATTGTCCATCATCCCATTGGTAGTCAATTGTTTCCCATCAATTCCTTTGGAAATTAGATAGGACCTGACACTCAATGCTCGCGCTTTCCCTAAGTTGTCACTGCTAGTTGAATTTTCTTCTGACTCAAGATAAAGACCTGTTATCTCCATGAACCGATCTGAATTGGAATTGAGAAAACTGGTTAAGGCACCTAGAGTAGCTGCCATTTCTGATGTAGTCCCCATTACATCCGCAGAGGATTTTACAAATTGGAAATTTTCTGCTGAACTGAGGTCAAGGCCAGCATCTTTATCCTTAAAAACAAGGGTAGACAAACAATCATCTACAGATACCCCTAATAAACCAGAAGTAGCCTCAGATGTTGTTGCCGAATCTCCACAGAAAGTCTTCTTAGAGATTCTTGCTCCGATGAAGAACCACAGCAGCGTCAATATGATAATTACTATTCTCATCAAATAATCTTTTTGATTATGCTTGCGCAAATGAATAATTGATCAGATATCTCCCTAACAGTTAAAGGACAAATCAAGTCAGAGAATTGACTCAATATTTTACTTTTGTTGAGTGAATGTCTCTTACTATCAATTATTCGACATATGAAATGCAAGATTCATTCCATTTCAATACTTTATGTATTAAAGTTTTTCTTAATATGATAGAAATAGCTGTTATTAAACAGTTATTGATCACACATTAATATTTTTTATATATGAACTCTCATTTCAGCATCAACACATATTATATATTTATTATATGTGTACTATTTTTATCTATAAGTTCCTGTAAATCAGATAATAAAACTGTAAGTAAAGATGATCCTATGTCAAGTAGTAAGGCCAATGCTAAGGTTACTAAAGACAGGCCAGCCATTCAATATTGCCATGTATTACCCCAAATCGACGGTAAAATTGATGCTCAGTGGGAAAATGTAGAATGGAATCCCATAAATCAATTGTGGTTGGGGGAAAAACCAAGTAAAAATGACTTTCAAGGAGAATATAAGGTCATGTGGAATGAATCAGGTCTTTGTGTATTGGCCAAAATAACGGATGACTATCTCGTTGACACCCACAAAAACCCACTTGTTAGCTATTGGGATGATGACTGTCTTGAGATATTTATTGATGAGGATGGCTCTGGTGGAAACCATCAGTATTCTCACAACGCCTTTGCTTATCATATTTCAATTGATCAAAAAGTGGCAGATATCGGCCCAGATGAAAAGCCCCATCTCTACCCTAACAATGTGAGTTCCGTTATGAAAGAACTAGGTAACAATGAATATTTATGGGAAGTACAATTGAACATGTTTAAAGATAACTTTGTAGATGGTCAAGTCAATCAACCCATCAAGCTTAAAGCAAATCAAAAATTTGGATTTGCAATTGCATATTGTGACAATGATAAAAGTGAAGAACGTGAAAATTTTATGGGAAGTGAAGTGGTGAAAGGTGAAGATAAAAATCGTGGATGGATTGATGCTGGGATATTTGGGAAGTATGTGTTGGTGAAGTAAGGCAAAAAGATTGCAGTTATTTTATTGTGATTACTGTTTTTGTGATTGTTTCTTTTCGAGATTACTTTTTTGTGATCGTTTTTTTTCGAGATTACTTTTTTTTGGTTGTTTTTTTCGAGATTACTTTTTTTTGGTTGTTTTTTCGAGATTACTTTTTTGTGATTGTTTTTTTTTCGAGATTACTTTTTTTGGTTGTTTTTTTCGAGATTACTTTTTTTTGAATTAGGATTTTGGAGATTTAAGGGATTGGATGATTGTTAAGTA
>JAULCF010088893.1:0-18194 GCA_032361265.1 Devaleraea mollis | reverse complement strand
TTTGGTTGTTTTTTTCGAGATTACTTTTTTTTGAATTAGGATTTTGGAGATTTAAGGGATTGGATGATTGTTAAGTATGATTATTGGGATTGATGGGATTATTGGGATTGATAGGATCGATAGGATTATTGGGATCGATAGTATTATTGGGATCGATAGTATTATTGGGATCGATAGGATTATTGGGATCGATAGGATTATTGGGATCGATGGGATCTGTGGGATTGATGGGATCGATAGTATTATTGGGATCTGTGGGATTGCTGGAATCAATTGGAATTTGAGGTGAATGGTTTTTGGGAATTTTCGGTATTTCAGTGTAGTTGAAGTCGTGGTTCAAATTATATACTCGCTTAAACTCAAGGCTTTTTGCTCCAAAATTTATGAGTAACCCAAAGGGTAGATTAAAAGCTTGGCAGTAGTTCATGGCCTGAGCTAAATGAACATCTTCCAGCTTAGATACAGCCTTCAACTCTAACAAAATCCGATCTTCAACGAAGAAATCAACTCTTCTTTTACCAACTTCAACTCCCTTATAGTAAATCTCCATCTCCAATTCTCTTGCAAAAGATATATTCCGGAGCTCCATTTCATGAGCTATAGCTCTTTGGTATATTAATTCTTGAAATCCAGGCTTGACATCTGAGTGTACCTTCATCGCACAGCCTATAATCTTGTGGGTTAATTCTTTATCTAGCATTTTAATAAGTTTACTATTAATGAGAAATCACCCCAAGAGGTAAACAATATATTAAAACCCACTTATTTTTTTTTAGAACTTCAAAGTTATAGAACCTCAAATCCTATCAACCCTATAAATCATAGTTAACAATCACCCCAATCCCCTAAATCTTAAAAATCCCAATTCAAAAAAAATCCAACAAATCACAATTACCTCATCAAAACCAATCCCACTAATCCCCCTTCCCCCTCTTCCTAAAATACTTCCCCACCGTAATATAAAACTCCGAATAAAACACATTATGATCTCCTCTCTCGGGTGCCTCATTTTCAACTAGTACATTGGGTAAGCTAGCATACCCTCCTTTTACTTCCGCCAGAAGAAAGAAGTTTTCATTGTATTCTATCCTGGGGCCAATCTTTCCGGCAAAAGAGTAACCGGCAAAATGAAAATCGTTGTCGACGCCTTTGCCTAAGATTTTAACATTGGTTTTTGTCAACATCCAGACACCGCCCATTCCTGTATTTAAACCAAGTGAGAAACGCTTGAGCTGTTTCAATTTCATGTACCAATCAAACTCAAGGCTTATGAAATTCAAACCGTCGCTGTGCTCAAACTGAAGTAAATCTGGCTCTATGGTGATGGTTTCATTGAGATAAGTTCCAGCGTATTGCGGAGATATCGCTTCGTTGATCACGCCAGAAAATTTAACTTCTTGAAAATCGGTAACAACATACTTCATATGATCGACGCCCAAAGAAATCGCTAGGTTGTCACTGATAAAATAACCTATTCTTGCATTGTATTGCGGGATGGTAATCTTTGTTGGATTCACATAAATCCATCCAAAGGCAGAAGGCCTGTCTGTGGCTTGAACATCATAAAAAGTTACATCAAAATCTGGACCATTGAAATGAAGATCAGAATTAGAGAATACGGAACGATTGTAACCCCAATAAGCATAAAAGCTATTCTTTTTCCCTTTTTCCGCTTGCGCAAATGTATCAGTAAAGGCTAAAAGACATATGATGATTGGTAGAAGCAGGCTTTTCATGTAGTTATATGGGTAATTTATGATAACTATTCCGTAACGGCACAAATTACAAACTTACTAGCTCTTAAAAAACACATTAATAAATCTATGCTGATAAAATCCAAAACTACAACCACAATTCCTTGAATCTACATTTGACGAAAGTCAGGATAAACTATTGATCAACCGTATGCATTTTTAAAAATTCATACACCACACTAAAGTGATTCATCGGCTCAACGTGTCCTCCATTAAATTCAATATGCTCACAATCATATTGAAAGTCATTTGCTTTAAGCCTAGAAATAATCTTTTCAGACATCATACTTGCTGGCCATTGATCATCATGCGTTCCTGATAAAATTAAAATTGGTGCATTTATATTCTCAACTGGAATAGTCGCATTCTCAACAGCTAACTCATCCTCCAACATCATGCTGTGAGCTGTGTATAAATCTCCTTTAAGTGCAGGACCAATTGTTTTTAGAGGCGCTGGAATATAGGGTAACTCCACCCCATTATCGCTCCATGACGAAGTATTGGCATATATGGTCAATGCAGGGAAACTCACATGAGAAGTGGACATTGCAATCACTCCTGCAAAGTCATCATACCGACTAGCTAGGTTTAAGACCAACTCTCCTCCTTTGGACCCTCCTAAAAGAAAAATTTGAGATTCGTCGATCATAGGATTTTCAGCAACAGATAAGATACTATCCCTTATAGCATTCAACGAAATTCTATCTAGCTGCTTTGGGCTCTTACCATAATTGAAGTAACCTACCGCTAAAACAGCATAGCCCATATCATGTAAGCTATCACGCTTCTCCTGAAGATAAGTTCTTTCCCAATCATTCCCGCCACCGCCACCTCCAAAGGCAACAACCAATGGCTGAACTTCATTATCTGCTAAAAACAATCTACTATTTACTACCCCGTGCTCTTTAGGTATTGAAGGTTCATGTGTAAAAAGAAATATCACTCCAATGACCAATAAAGAAGCCACCACAATTAAACCAATTTTCATTTTCTTTCTCATAAATAAGATTTAGATAGAAAGTTATACGGTTCAATCTTAAGATTTTTTGACATAGATCAAAAAATCGAATTTTAAAGTCTATCCTGAAGACCTTATTCGACTAAGTGTTTCCTGAGTGATTCCTAGATAAGAGGCGACCATACCTAATGGCAACCGAGGATATATATCTTCGTATGTCGTGATAAAGTGGTCGTATTTCTCCTTGGCAGTTGTAAATCTCATAGAAGCTATCCTTTCCATAAGGTGCCCAAAACCACTGCCCATTGAAAGTCTAGCATATCTTTCCATCGCTGGAAAATGATCGAAGAGAAAAACCAACTCCTTGGCTGCCAAGGAAAATGCAGTTACGTCTTCAATCGCATCAATGAAGTAGATATCTGGAATCTGAAGAATAAAACTTTTGGGCGAATTAATCCATTCCTTTTCAGCAGTAAAATATTCTGTTACTTCTTTTTCATCTTTCAAGAAGTAAGTACGCATGATCCCTTGATTAATAAAATAACTTTCAGTACATACATTTTTTGCATCAAGTATTAAGTCTCCTTTCTTAAAATTGACCAACTTCAATCGAGCGATTAAAGCGGAGCGCAGTTCTGATGAAACTCTGACATAGGATTCAAAGTGTTGAACTATACTATCCAATTCTTTTAATTCGTCCATTGATTTATGATGCCTAACAATTCAAATTTATAACGGGTAAATTGATAGCAAGTCCCCCTTCTGCAGTTTCTTTATATTTATGATTCATGTCTTTAGAAACTTCCCACATCGTTTTTATGGCTACATCTAAAGTTACTTTTGACTCATTTGGATCTCCTTCAAGTGCTAAGTTGGCTGCAGTGATTGCTTTTACAGCACCCATGGTGTTTCTCTCAATACAAGGAATCTGAACCAAGCCCTGAACTGGATCACAAGTTAAACCAAGGTGATGTTCCATAGCTATTTCAGCTGCCATCAGACATTGTTCTGGAGTCCCACCTAATACCTCTGTGAGGCCTGCGGCTGCCATTGCAGATGAAACTCCAATCTCCGCTTGACATCCCCCCACTGCAGCCGATATTGTTGCTCCTTTTTTAAACAAGCACCCAATCTCACCGGCAGTATATAGAAACTTCTTTACTGAGTCTTTTCCTTTATAATCACAGAATAACAAATAATACATAATTACAGCTGGCACTACTCCAGCGGCACCATTTGTAGGAGAGGTCACTACTCTGCCCATCGCTGCGTTTTCTTCATTGACTGCAAGGGCAAAGCAACTAATCCACTTGTTGACAGAATTAAAATCCTTAGGACATTTTTTTATCGCCTCTACCCAATCACTCCTTTTGTCAAAAACCTTACCGTCCAAGAGTTTGTCACAAAGTTTCTTTGCTCTTCTACTTAAATCTAATCCTCCCGGTAGAACTCCTCCAATACTACAACCTGCAAAAATACAATCTAGAAAAGCATCAAGAATCTCATCCATTTGCTTTTCAATTTCAACAGCAGACGTAAATGAACATTCATTTTGGTAAACTATATCAGAGATATTACAGGATTGCTTCTGGGTATAACTTAAAAGTTCTTGACCAGTTGATATTGGGTAAGGTAAGACAGTCTGAGTCTTCTCATCAACAGATTCATTTTGCTTCTGGATAAATCCACCTCCTAATGAAGCATAGATTTCTTCCTTTATAACACTTGTATCTGAAAATGCAGTGAATTTCAGGGTGTTAGGATGTAGTTCATGCATCGTTTTTTCAAATACAATATCCTGGCTAAAATTAAATTCAAACTCCTTTGATTTAATTATCAACTTCCCTTCTTCTTTTACAGAATCTATGATATTATCAATCTGATCTGTTTTTATCGTTTTTGGCTCGTAGGCCAATAGTCCTAAAATGATCGCTTTATCGGTAGCATGTCCAACTCCAGTCTTAGACAATGATCCGTATAACTGAATCTGGATGCCGCTTAAATTACTTACATCCAAGTTTTCAACAAACTGCAATGCAGCTTTCCAAGGTCCTAGAGTATGCGAACTAGAGGGACCAATTCCAATTTTAAAAATATCAAAAACACTTATTGATTCCATATTCTTTGTTTCAATGCCTTGAACGATAATCAAAAGCCATAAATATACTTTCTCTGGCTCAATATTTTACTTTATTGACAGCTATTATAAACTAAAGTTCAGAACCGAGACTATTGCCTCAATTCATTTATTTCGTGATGTTAAAAAGTAGTGATATTGTTGCTAGTCAAAAGACGACTAGCAGTAGATTTACCAGAAAGAAATCAATTACGACGGTCAAACAATCCATTATCCTCTAGCATGAACTCCAATATCGGGCGACACCTATCCTTGCAAGCAGGATAAAAGGTTTTGTGTACTCTATCCTTTCTAGTTTCTGAATTACCCCACCAAAATTCGGCTAAGGCGATTGGTTTTAAATGATGCTCCAGGGCATATTGCAATAACTTAGGAGCGGCGCATTCGCCTGATGCCGATGCAGGCTTGCGATCAACTGAATCCTTAAAGATTTCAATCAGGTTCTTTTTAATACCTGTCAAATTATTGAAATGATAGTTCTCAAATAATCGTTGTTGCAAAGCGATCGATTTTGTTCTTCTGGTTTCAGCCAATTGTTTTACCTCTTCTGAATCTTTAGTGTTCTTTATTGCGACACCAATGTTGGTTAATTCGGTCATACCTTTGTCGATAAAGTAATCACCGGTAGACATTTTAAAAACTGATGGAACTAGTTTATCCAGCACTACATCTCCTAATAACTTTCCAGAGACTGTTCCTAAATACTTGAGGGAATCATCTTCAAGTTGTATAACCAGCACGCCAAACATCTTTCCTTTTTCTTCTTGAAAATCATAAGCCCAATTCACCGATTCAGTCAATAGGTAATGCTGAAATTCCTTTGCAGCAATGCTTGCAATGTCAGTGACAACATTTCCAAAAGGATTATTGAGGCTGTTCGGAATTTCCACATTGGAAATATCGGTATTAAAATTAAATATAAATTGTTGATCCATTGTAATGCCTGAGCTGGTTTAAAGCTGCGTCTTAATCTCAGTGCTCGGCAATAATCTAGAATCCTCTAGTGCAGCATTCCGATGACCAAGATATTTTAGGTATTCTTCATTCTGTGCAAATTCTATAAACTTAGTTGCTGATTCATGCTCTACTAATAAAACAGCATCCCATTTCATCGATTCTGGCCCAATCAAAAAGTCCCGACTTTTGCCAAAGAAGATAATCCGACTACCAGCCTCTTCGAAAGCAGGAACGACGCTATTCATATACAGTTTATAGGCTTGTCTCCCGCTTATCTTTTCAGCCGGTTTCAATTGTTCAAACATACTATAGTCAGCCCATTCATTAAACTTTAATAAGTTAAGCATGACAACCTTTCCTTTGCCTTGAAAATCCATATAAAATTTCTTTCCCGCTTCTTGAGTCGTATCAATATATCTTTCCATTAATCTGTATTAGCCTTTTGTCTTATTGAGAACCTTCCCTAATCACAAATTTAACTAAATTACATTTGAGAAAACTAAATTCATCAAAACAACTAATCTAAAATACTTCATCGTGACTTTAAATAGAAACATTGGTTTATTAACAATACGCCTAATCCTAGGATTTCTCATCTTCTTTCAGGGTTTTGGAAAGGTATTTAAGTTTGGTGTTGAGAATGTGCATAACAACTTTTTCAAGTCTACCTATGAAGAGCTCTTACCAACTTTCGTGACTTATGCAACGGCGTATTATACCTCTTATGTTGAGCTTATTGCGGGCTTGATGCTTATCATTGGATTCAAGAGAGACTGGGCATTGTATGCCATGGCTTCAGTCTTGGTTATTGTGACCTTTGGCCATGGGCTTGCGGAACCGATTTGGGATACAAGTCATGTCTTGGTGAGAGCGATATTATTGGTGGCTTTGTTGTTGTTGCCCAAAGAGTGGGATGGGTTTTCTGTGGATAGGATGATGAAGAAATAAAAAAACTAATAATTAACTCAATCAGAGCTTCACAAATCTTTTGGTTACACTTTCCCCTTCTACGGAAAGTCGTGCAAAATATATACCGACTGGTAAAGCATTGACATTAAATGTAGAGTTCTTTTTCTCTAGAGCCACGGCCATTACTTCTTGTCCATAGGTATTTACAATTGTCAATTTTACGAGTTGAAAATTTAGACTTTCGTCAAATTGAAGATTAATAATCCCAGAGCTTGGGTTGGGAAAGATATCAAATTGAGTAGCTAAGTTGATTTCATCGGTATTGGTCATTACTTCTATCGAAAAAAGATCTGATACTTGACACCCTATCAAATCTGTACAAGCTACCACATAGAATCCAGGGCTTAAATTTGTAACAATACTATCGCCACCTATCTCTCCGCCATACGATATCCATGAGTAATCATACGGAGGATATCCCCCAGTAACATGTGCAACAATACTACCATCATTTGCATTAATTCCTGAAGCATTATTTACTTCATAGGTAACCACAAATGGATCTACAGGTTCACTTAACTCAAAAAGAACTGGCAGAACTACTACACATCCGTTTTGATCTATTACTTCAATGACAAATTCCCCATTTGAAGGTATTGATAACTCCTCGATCCCGGTAACAAAATCATCCACATCAACTATTTCATTATCTATATCATATACGGTATAAGAATATGGAAGAATACCTCCAGAAATGATTACTTGCATTCCAACTTCTATGTTTGAAGCACAATATTCTTCATCAACAAGATTTATAAAATCAACACTTATTTCAACGGGCTTTATAATTACAAAATCATCATCTAACATACAATCCTCACCACACACCACCTCAACAAAATATTGACCTGCTAGTAAATCGTTAAGTATTACTTCATCGCCTACTAATAGATTTTCGCCAAGCACTAATTCATTATCTTCATTATATACCTCTATAGAACTTGAGCTATCCACTCCTACTAAACTTAAAGTTACAGAACCCAAATCAGAACAAGAACAAGCAGGCTGAGTTAAATCTATATTTATATATTGTAAAAAACCACACAATGAAGGATATGGATCTAATTCTAAAAATTGTCCACCTGTTAGATCTTGCCCTTCAAATCCTGCATAATCTTGATCAAAAATATTTGCGCGAAAGCTTGATGAATTGTTAGGAGACTGTCCTTGAGGAATTGGCGAAAAAAAGTTTATTGGAGATATATATTCCCAAACAATTTCATTTGTTCCCGGAACAACTTCAAAAAAACGAGAACTGCCTCCTTCATTTATAAATACATTACCATTTTCCAATTGCTGAGCATTAGATAAGTAATTAGAGCTGAAATCAAAAGGATTGTCAGCTTGATAGACAACTTCTGGCTCTAGTGGGAAATAAAATTGATTTTCATCTAATTCATAGCCTGTAAGACCTTGTTCTATTGGATCAATCATTTCAATGGTAGAATACCATCCTTCAGGTCTTGAGTCTCCATTATTAAAATACATAATCTTTCCTGCATTTGGCAAGCCTTCTGGTATCCAATATGTTCCATGGGAACCAAACATGCGCAGATCACTCAGATTCCCACTATCATAGGCAGCAGGATTTCCCCACCTAAATAAAAGTTCTCCTCCTTTATTGGAATTCCCTCCTTGTGAGGTCGCCGCTTCTTCTGTTGTTGTACTATGGTCAATAATCCACAACTCCGAATTATTTCTAGAGTTAATAAGTACTTGATCTAATTCATGATTATAATCAATCGCGTTGCAATGCCATCGATCTTGGTTATTAAAAGTTGCAGGTCCTTCATAATTAATATCTACTTTACCAATATTGTCTTTGATAATGGCATAGTTTTCCAGGGAATTATCTACATCCTGAATCATATGATTCTTTAGATTCCATTCCCAGACAATCTCATATTCATCATTATCAATAAGCCTCAATTCATAAACTCCTTCTGACCAAAGTTCACCTAAAGGTGAGCCGTAGTCATTCAATTCAGCTGAAAACATTTTTTGCCAAAACAAAAGTAAAAGATTGCCATTTGGCATCATTAAAACGTCATGATGTTGGATAACTTGATCAGTACTTACACTATATGATCCTACCGTATTATTATTCCAGTCAACCAATTCTATTCCCCCGCCTGTACTTGCTTGAAAAAAACTACCATTTGTTTTTATTGACCTCAACATTAATCCATTCTCCAATAATTTGGCTGACAATCCAGGCCTATTAAACCTTTCCCATTTGTTGACCAATTGTCCACATTCATCAACCAAATAACAATCATTGGTTTGAGGACAGAAAAAGGTAAACCCACCTGAAGCTTCATCTGAATATTGAGTCAAGCCCACTGTGGGTGTCTGCCCCCACCCGAAAAAGGAAAATGTAAGCAATAAAAGGAGAAATGGAAGTTTCATTCGTGGATTTTAAATATTGATCCTAAAAAGTAATTAACCGCAAGTGTTAAATTACTCAAAAAAATTAAAACTTAATAACAATGTGGATCTTCAGTAAAAAGGTGCCTTTTCAAACTTCAATAAAAAAACTAATCTATAATCGTAGACATATCAATATACATCACAACTTCCTTCCCTGCATCCTCAACAATCTTCCACTTTAAATCATAAAGTTCTTTAGGATATGAATACCCATTGGTCCGCTTCATACCAGCGAGCTTATCCCAGTTATCTACAAGCACATACACATCAAAGCAAGATTTTGTTGTTCTAAAACTTGTCAACATATAAGTTCCTTCTTTTCTCTCATCAAAATTCTTGAATTTATATCTGTAGTCCTTAGGCATGGTTGTTTTTAGAATTTTCAATACTTCGGACTCTGATATCAATTGTAAGTTTTCATCATTACATTCAGGAATGGTTGTAAAGTAGTGTTCTGGAAAACCACATGAGTTGAAAGCAAATAATGAGACTAGCAAGAAAGTAAAAAGGAGGTATTTCATGATTCGTTTTATTCTATAAATACTAACGGAATATCATCTTTTATATTTCCCTCATTCATAATTCAACACTACCCCACAACATAAACAAATCAAGCATTGGCTCCTTCTTCAAGAGATAGTATTTACCACTAAATAAATTCACAGGAAGAGCGATAAAATTCATCGCACCGAAAGTGAGTTTTGACTTCATACTGCCAAGACTAGCTTGTGCCTTTATGTTCATCACTGTAGCGGAGGCACCATAGCCAAAAACAATAGGGCCAGAGTCTACATCCATTTGATTGGAAGCGCCCTCGTGTTCTTTTACAAGCTGAATGCCTAAGTAACTATCAACAAGTAGATCTTTGTACTTACTATTATATTCCTCTATCTTTTCATATCCAAAACTACTCAAGGCATAAGTCATCATGGCTGATGATGATCCTCTCACTATTTCTGACTTGCTCCCTGAGTGATGAATCAATCCACTTGGATGCTCTGATGCTTCAAAAATAGCCTCAAGCCATTTCTCCTTAAGTGATTCATCTTCCAATGAAATCATTCCAATCAAATTATCCGCTGGCCAATATGATCCGCTATATGAATCTAGCGGCTTCAAGGTATCTTGAAGTACGCTAGAGATCTTTTCAGTATAATTTTCTGATTGCGTTTTAACTTTCTCAATAATGGAAGACTTTTTGAACAATTCACTTTTCTTGTAACTAGAATACACCATGTTTGACCATCCTGTATAAAACATACCAAACTTTGGTTCTAGGAATTGATCAAAACTTCTTTGGGCTTCTTTAGAATCTATTCTATTGATACAATTATCTACAATGTGTGCATACTTTTCATTTACTAACCCGTTACGATTACAATATTCAATGGTTGATAAAGCAAGAAAGGCATTACTGAATAATTTTCCTTCTGGAAATCTAGCTTGTAATTGATCGTCATATCCTTTATCCAAGATTTTAGAAAGATAATTTATCTGATTTTTAATCGATCTATTTCTGAGCTGTTTATTGAAAGGAGTGATGAAACATAGGAAAGCATATGCTAGAATTGAAAAGCCAATATATTTGAAAAACTTTCTTATCATTTAATTCTAACCATCATTTTATTATTTCTCATAAGTTGGCATCTTCCACCTTCCTACTATTTTCTTCAGCTCCTGTTTATAACGAGGCAGGCTTTCATAATAGCGCTTTGGTTTGATTAATTCTACGACATCAATTTTTTCTATTTCTGACCTTACTTCTTGTTCGGTCGTATTTGCCTCAAAAAAAGTATCGAGTACTTTTCTATATTCTTTAAAATTCCAATAGTGAAAAATGTATTCGTCGCATGGAAATAATCTATTACTATCTGACCCAAGCTTTAAGCTGAAGGCAAGTTGTTCGGCAGAATGAATCTTGACTTCTTTGTAGATTTTATCAGACAAGTTTAAAACCTCTGAGAAAATAGGTTTTATCTTTGAATTAAATCCAATGGCACCTGCATTCCACATACTCTGGCTCGTCGATATCAAAGCTTGTAATTCTTGCGAAGAATTGATTGCTTTCTTTAATTTCTTATATTGGCTTTTATCGCTTAAAATATTGCCTTCTTCTAGGTGCATACATACTTCCCCTTTGGCTATACGATCAAAAATTGGGCTGATGTCTTTTTCAAATTTTGTATCTGTGTCTAGATATAAAATATTTGCGTCAGCGTCAGACAATTCATCCAAATACGCCATGAGCATCTTGATCTTAAGTCTGTGGACAAATTTTAATTCTCCTTGCCATTCCGCAATCAGTTCATTTGACAAAAGTCTATAACTGATACTCAGATCAGAAGGTGCCAATCTCGAAATGTAATCTTGGCTATCGGTATAAATAACAAGCTCGTATTCACCACCAATCTGAGACAATGAATACAGGCTATATAAGCATTCATTCAGAATTTCTTTCCTCCCGTAGGCCTGATACACAATATAATTCATAAGGTGAAGATACTGAACTTAGATCTTAAAATATCTACCGAGCACTGCCTTTTGAAAGGTAATGGATAAATTAAATGCGATTACGGAATAAGGAATTAAAGGGGATAAGAGCTTTCTGAGGTGAACAGCAATTCCGAGAGTATTAATACCCCTTTAAGAATACTTAAACTTTAAGTTCAGAGCATTTGATTTGACTTTTCAATTTTTGCTTGTATCGTTTTTCGCTCGTTTAATTTTTTGGAGCAAGTAAGTGCAAGTTTTAAATATTTTATTTCCTCTTTAAAATCATCTTTCATTCTATACAGCTCTGCAACCAAACAGAAATAGTGAGGATTATCATTTAAATCAAATTTTAAAGCTTCATAGATCGCGTCATTGACAGAGATTGCCATTGCAAGGGCATAAGTCCGATTCAGAGCGATAAGGGGTGAGTATTCGATAGAGAGTAGACGGTTATATAATTGCAAAATGTTTTCCCATTTTTCATCCACATCTACCGTATGCCAGTAAGCAATTGATGCTTCAAGGTGATATTTGGTGATTGTATTACCTCCTGCTGATTTATTTAGATAATACTCCCCTTTCTTAATTAAGGCAGCATTCCATTTTGATCGATCTTGTTGGTAATAAAGAAGATCACCTTTCTCTCCTAATCGCCTAGCTTCTAACCTAGAGGCATGGAAACACATCAACGCCAGAAGGGCATAAATTTTATTTTTAGGTAATTCATTATTCCCTGTTAAGAATACTGAAAGTCGCATCGCTTCCCAACAAATATCTTCTCTGATGTTTTCTTCCTTTACACTACTATAATAACCTTCATTGAATAATAAATAAATTACCCTAAGCACATTATCAAGCCTATTCAAATAATCCTCTTTAGACAACGAAACTTCAAATTGATTTTTGTCTTTGATTGTTTTCTTTGCTCGATAAAGTTTTTTATTGATGTTTTCTTTATTGGTTAATAAAGCTTTGGCAATTTCTTCAATATTGAATCCACATAAAATACGTAAGGCCAAACTTATCTGAGCTTCCCTATTAAGGTCAGGATTGCAGACAACAAAAATCATTCTTAACTGGCTGTCATTAATGATTTCTTCTGTGATTTCTAAGGGATTATAACTTGAATCGGAGTGACTCAACTCAGGAGCTACCTTTTCGTTGAATGTTTTACGCTTTCTATGATGATCAGTCAGTTGATTCTGTGCTACTTTCCTCAACCAGGCCTTTGGATTATCAGGTATTCCTTTGTGCGCCCATGTTTTCATCGCTTTTATAAAAGTATCAGAGACAAGATCTTGAGCCAACTGTATGTCCCTCACTCCATAATAATGACAGAGCACAGCAACAAGGTTACTGTACTCTGTCTTGAATATTTCGCTTAACTGCTTGTTGTCCATATCAGCTTAGATTGAAGATGTATGGGTTTACATTCCTTCAAGGTCCATGATATCTCGAACTTCAACCTTACCACCACTAGTTAATGCCGGACATCCTTTAGCTAACTGAACAGCTTCATCTACTGAATCAGCTGAAACAATAATAAACCCACCAATAATCTCTTTCAATTCTGCATAAGGTCCATCGGTAATTGATCCATCAGCATGCATTGTTTTCCCAACGTACCCTAGCGCTTCTCCTGGGTTTTTTAATTTGCCTTGAGCACCTATTCCTCCCATCCAATTCTGCCATTCTTTCACTTCAGCTTGAATCTGTTCAGGTGTAGGATTAAAGTTTGCATTTGGTTCACTGTGGAAAATCATCATAAAATCTTTCATTTCTTTCAATTTTAATGTAAATAAATAAACTAATCATACACTTGACGGATCAGTCAATGAAAATTGGACACTTTTTTAAATTTATTTAAAAAAAATTAAAATCTAGAGTATTTGTTACTCATTGATGTTAATTTTCAAGCTTTCACAACAGGCTAAGAGGTATCCAAGCTGCATGTTTAAAGATATTTAGATTATTTAAACAAGATCTTTATAATCTCTCCACAGAATAAGCTGACTCATTCCAACAACTTCTTGTTCCAAAAATTTCAATTGAATCAATGTACGACTACTTCCTAGCTCATCTAATTGCAAACCAACCTCATCCGACAACTCCAACAAGATCCCATAAGAAGGCCAGCTTTCCTGCTCAAAATATTCGGTAATTTAATTAGGATCCATGGAATCATAAGTTCTTGAAATTTCATAGGAATATGATTCCCAACTTTCGGCTTCTTTTAAATGCTAAAGCCATGAATAATTAGTACAATATATTTTGAGAATAACTTCAGGCCATAATTCATTTTTTTGATGATATAGATGACTTTCATCCCCTCACACATCAACTGGCATTTTCATAACCGTTTCCAACAGCTCTACCTTTTCACAAAACCATTTGCATACTTGGTGCACCATACTGGACTAGCTAAATCATCAAAACTTATCTCATCACCAATTGGAAACCCTTTCCATTTAAAATTATTTAAAAGCTGTAGGCCAAACCCAACAAAATTATAAATTCTCATTGAATAAGATTTAATCACTTTTAAGTGCAAGGTCACACTGATTTCTCCTTTAGATAACTTTTGAACAGTAAGCTTAAAGTATGCTTACATCTTTTTTATTTAATTGACTCAACTTCTTTTGATTTTTGAATATATGAATATTGATGTGAATATTTGATTCTCTATTTTATTATTCATTTGAGGTGATAAAATCTCAAAACAAAATTACAATATTTGATTTATGACAAATTCCTTGTATCTTATGTTATTATATTTCAACTCTAAAAAATAAGACTTATGAATTCTATCGGAATGTATATGGCTATAGCTGGTATTGCTTCCATCGTTTTACAGTTCATGAACATGAACCTCAGATTGCTTATGTGGATCGATATGTGGGGCCCAACTGTTGGTTGGGCAATAAGAATAGGACTTATCGTAGTCGGTGGTGCTATTTTCTTTTTGGCCCCTAGAGCTGCAGAAGAAACGCAAGCAGAAGTCACTGAAGGAGCATAAAAAGAAACAATAATAAAAAGCCATGTTGATTTTCAGCATGGCTTTTTTTATTCTATTTCGATATAAATTTAATGATGCCTTAAAGCTCCAAACAAAGGCCTAAACAAATGTTTTCAACTCGCTAAAGTCTGAAATAACTTTATCTGCATTTTCTAAAGTCTGATCTGCTGCCATTGGATTCTTATACCCAAAGACAAAAATACCGGCATCGTTAGCTGCTTTTACTCCATTATCAGAATCTTCAATGACGATACAATTTTCTTTGGCAGCACCACCTAGTTCAGCGGCCTTATTGAAAATTTCTGGATGTGGCTTTGACAAAACCAAGTCGGCTCCACTGATCTTTGCAGTAAAATATTTATTGAGATCAAACCGATCAAATACTCGATCGATATTGGGCATTGAAGAAGACGACGCAAGAATTAAAGTAATATCCTTTTTATAAAGATACTTTATAAGATCCTCTACCCCGTCCACTAAATGTAAGCTTGGATCATTTTCAAAAAACTGGACATAACGTTTTCTTTTGTCTAGCACCAACTTATTGGGATCTTCATCTAACTTAAAATGGGAAATTAAGTTCTGAAAAACATTGATGGTTGAGGCCCCCGTTAATGACTTGTATAATTCCTCTGACACATTCAAACCAAGCGATTCAAAGGTTTCATAGTACGCTCTTTTATGCAGCAACTCTGAGTCAATGATCACTCCATCCATATCAAAGATGACACAATCTGTCTGTTTAAAATTCTCTGTTTTAGCTTCCATTTATGGCTTTTCAGGAAACACAATTATAGTATTGGAATTTCCTAGGTCAATATGAAGGCAAAAGTAAAATTTTTCATCAGAAGTATATTATTCGTCATTAAGTTTAAGAAAACTTATAGGACAACTCATCTATTCGCAGCAAGATGGTAATTCATACAATTCAGTCACCTCTGCTGCTGATAAAGCTTTTCCATAGATGATAATATCATCTACCTTTCCCTTAAAGTTCTTCCCGATAAATAAATCGCCGATGTCCTCAGAGAGGTCTTCATCTTCAAAACATTCAGCCAAGCCATTCTCTTCATCATCTAATGCACCATTAAAGTATAGTTTAAAATTATCGCCATCTTTAACCGCTACTACATGATGCCAATTATCCACCAAAGCATCCACTTCATCTTGACAGCTTCCTTGGCTAATCGTTCTTGCAAAAACAGAATGGTTGTGACTGAAAATAACTCTTCTACAATCAAAGGTTCCTACATACCATTCTCCTACTCTTTCAGGACATGAAAATCCTTCTCCACGACCCACGATAGTCTGATAAGAGTCTCCTTGATCAGTTGCATCCAATGGCTGATACCATGCTGAAATTGAGAACGCATCTAAGTCATTCAAAAAATCTGTTTTAGTAGTTGTAAGGAATTCAACAGAAGAGTCTTCATTATCCATAACAAATGCACAATTTGAGTTTCCGTTTCTATCTGTTACAACTTGTGCAGAAGTAGAATTAATAAGGTCATTGGAATTCAAAGACTCATCAACGAGACTCCCTTCATTAAAAGGATAAAAAGCTAGGATACCAGCTTGCAATGAAGAAGGAATACAACTGACTGTCTGTTCAGAATTATTACTCTCATCAGGCTCACATGCTATGATTGTTAGCATAACAAATACAAGGAAGCAGTATTTCATTATAATAATTTTAATAAAACGTTTCAATTATAACCACATATTATCAATCTTTATTGTAATGCTATTAAACACATGTTACACTAATAATTCACCTGATAAGCATTTATCACCAATCCATCATTATATGATTCCGAACTCAACATACTTAATTGATAGTTCTTTAATGAGTCCCCAAATAATCTGACTCCCTCCCCCAATATTAATGGGTTTATCTTCAGCTTTAAAATATCAATTTTCTTATGATCAAGTAACCATCCAGCAAATAAACCACCGCCACATAAATAAACATCTGTATTTGAATTACTGACAATCTCATCAATTGCTTGAATATCCATTTTTCTAGTATGCACATTATCTACTGCATTCTCTAAAACAAATGAATCCGAAAATATAAAATGGTCCATATGTGGATAAGGGGCAGCACCTGGCTTCATCCCAAATTTATACCCAAACTCATAGGTCTTCCTTCCCATTATCACGGTCCTAAATTCTTTTAAGTCTTTCAAATATTTTTGCACTCCCTCTCCGTCCGCAAGAAAGCCACTGATATCTTCATTCTCCCCAGAAATAAATCCATCTATGGAAGATGCAACGTAGTAGATTATTTTATTCATAATTATTTCGCTTTCACAAATGTTTATTCGAATTTTATTTTAGCTGATATAAATATTCTTCAAATTAATTTGACTGAGCCCATTCTAGCATTTCAATATATAACTCATCCAAGTCTTGACGATCATCACAAACTTCTGAATAGTTCATTTCTTTTTCCTCCATCATAAACTGTATCACCAAAGCGTATTTATAATAGCTAAGATTCTGAATTGTTCCATTCTCAATCTTAAATACCGAAACTCCTATATGATCTTGTTTTTCTTCAAAAAGAAATTTCTCAATTTTACTTTTTAATTGACCATCATTTTTAAAACCTCTAGAAATATATTCTGCATGACCTTCCAATTTCCAATTTATCTTGCCAATTGTTGTTGACACTTGATATCTAGGATCAAAATTATGTTGAAAATTATGCATAAACTCATGCGCCAATAAATAAGTCAAATCATATTGTCTTGTTTCATAGTTATTCATTTCCCAGGTAAATTCAACCACATCATTCTTAAAGCTTGCCTCACCCGCATAAATAACGGTCTTGTCAAAAAAAGCATACATTGTTCCTGCAGCAAAAGGGTGAAGATTAGGATACAGTTCATCATCGTTAAAACACAATTCAATATTCAATTTATCATCAAATATTTCTGATTCACCAATAAACTCAAAAGCATTTTTAATAACAGCTTCAGTCTCTACTTCCAATTCTTGGTTATGATAAATAGTTACTTGATCAAATTGAGTGGAATAAGCATATGACATTTGCGGATTCAAAAGAAATGCAACCCATACAAAAGTACTAAGTCCTAAGATTGATATAGTACTAACAACGACACGTTTAAAACTCTTTTTCATTTCTATTATTTTTTTATTAATTCTTGCAACATAGTTAAAGCATTGTTACATCATATCTGTAGCCCAGTAATTACAGCATCATAATCAAAGCGCCGATACATCTTTTTTACAACCCAGCAATTTATTGCAACACTGCAACAGCGCCAAAGGTGCGACATATTTCCAGCCCAGTAATTTATTGCTGGGTTATAGGCAAAAGGGTTATGGGCAAAAAAGAACAACCATTGTTCATATCTACAACCCAGCAATTTATTGCAACACAGCAACAGCGCCAAAGGTGCGACATATTTCCAGCCCAGTAATTTATTGCTGGGCTATAGGCAAAAGGGTTAT
>JAULCF010087782.1:0-12601 GCA_032361265.1 Devaleraea mollis | reverse complement strand
ATCGACGCCACCACCTTCGACGTCACCGACTACTACCCAGCCGGGTTCGATCTGAGCGCAACCTCACCCGACAGCGCAGCCTGGACAGACAACGGTGACAACACCGCCACCTACACCGGCGGACCACTCGCCGCAGGCGCCTCGACGGACATCACCATCACACTCACCGCGAACGGAGCGGCCGATGGCGATCATGTCAACTGGGCCGAAATCTCAAGCGACGACGGCAACGACACCGACTCCACCCCCGACGCAAATCAGGCCAACGACAACCAACCCGCAACACCAGGCGCACCAACCGACGACGCCACCAACAACACCAACGGCGACGAAGACGACCACGACCCCGCCGGCATCACCGTCGCCACGTACGACCTCGCACTGATCAAGACCTACACCTCGGACACGTTTGCGAACACCACCGACGGAATCATCGAGAGCGGTTCGGACGTGACCTTTACGATCACCGTCACCAACCAAGGAACCCTCGACGCCACCACCTTCGACGTCACCGACTACTACCCAGCCGGGTTCGACCTCAGCGCAACCTCACCCGACAGCGCAGCCTGGACAGACAACGGTGACAACACCGCCACCTACACCGGCGGACCACTCGCCGCAGGCGCCTCGATAGACATCACCATCACAATGACCGCGAACACCGGCGCACCCGGACAGTTCGAGAACTGGGCCGAGATAAGTAGCGACGATGGGCTCGACATCGACTCCACCCCCGACGCAAATCAGGCCAACGACAACCAACCCGCAACACCAGGCGCACCAACCGATGACATCATCGACAACAGCGCCGGCGACGAGGACGACCACGACGTCGCAGGTGTGAGCATTGCCAACTTCGACCTCGCGCTCACCAAGGTGTACACCTCCGATACATCGGGCGTAACAACCGACGGCGTTGTTGAGACAGGTGACGATGTCACCTTCACCATCGAGGTAACCAACCAAGGAACCCTCGACGCCACCACCTTCGACGTCACCGACTACATCCCAGCCGGGTTCGATCTGAGCGCAACCTCACCCGACAGCGCAGCCTGGACAGACAACGGCAACAACACCGCCACCTACACCGGCGGACCACTCGCCGCAGGCGCCTCGACGGACATCACCATCACACTCACCGCCAACGGCGCACCTCTTGGTGATCACGTGAACTGGGCCGAAATCTCGAGCGACGACGGCAACGACATCGACTCCACCCCCGATACCACGCCAGGCAACGACACCCAGCCAACCGGTCCCGGCGCACCAACCGATGACATCATCAACAACACCGCAAACGACGAAGACGACCACGACCCCGCCGGCATCACCGTTGGCGCCTACGACCTCGCCCTCACCAAAACCTACGCCTCGGATACGTTCGAAAACACCACCGATGGCCTGATCGAGAACGGCGACGATGTCACCTTCACGATTACCATCATGAACCAAGGAACCATCGACGCCACCACCTTCGACGTCACCGACTACATCCCAGCGGGATTTGTTCTGAACGATCCTGCATGGACAAACAACGGCGACGACACCGCGACCATTACCGCTGGACCCCTCGCAGCGGGCTCGATGACAAACCTCTCCATCACACTCACCGCAACGGGGGCAACCGTTGGTGATCATGTGAACTGGGCCGAAATCTCGAGCGATGGCGGCAACGACATCGACTCGACACCAAACACCGACCCACGCGACGACGCCCAACCCGCAGGCCCCGGTGCACCAACCGACGACACCACCAACAACACCGCAGGTGATGAAGACGATCACGACCCCGCCGGCATCACCGTTGGCGCCTACGACCTCGCCCTGACCAAGGTGTACACCTCCGACACCTTTGGTTCGCCCACAGACGGTGTCGTGCAAGCGGGCAGCGATGTCACCTTCACCATCACCGTGACAAACCAGGGAACGCTCGACACCGTCGCCTTTGAAGTTGTTGACTACATCCCAGCTGGCTTTGTTCTGAACGACCCTCTCTGGCGAGACAATGGTGACGGAACAGCATCGATTGGCCATGGACTCTTGGCGGCCGGTGCGTCAACGGATCTCACCATCACGCTCACCGCGCAGAACCCCGCCGTTGGCTCAACGGTCAACCTCGCAGAGATCAGCGTCGATGCTGGCAACGACATCGACTCCACCCCCGACGCCGACCCGGGCGACGACAACCAACCCGCAGCACCCGGCGACCCAACCGACGACATCACCAACAACACCAACGGCGACGAAGACGACCACGACATCGCCGGCATCGACGTTGTTGCATACGACCTCGCGCTGACAAAGGTCTTTACCTCCGACACGTTTGGATCGACCACGGACGGTGTCCTCGAAAACGGTGCCGACGCCACCTTCACCATCGAGATCACCAACCAAGGAACCCTCGACGCCAACACCTTCGACGTCACCGACTACTACCCAGCCGGCTTCGCACTCAGCGCCACCGCACCCGACAACGCAGCCTGGACAGACAACGGTGACAACACCGCCACCTACACCGGCGGACCACTCGCCGCAGGCACAACAACCGACATCACCATCACTCTTACGGCCAACGGCGCAACACCAGGTGACGCCGTCAACTGGGCCGAGATCAGTGCCGACGACGGACTCGACATCGACTCCGCACCAAACACCGACCCACGCGACGACAACCAGCCCGCAGGTCCCGGCGCACCAACCGATGACATCATCGACAACACCGCAAGCGACGAAGACGACCACGACCCCGCCGGAGTACAGATCGTCGACTACGACCTTGCACTCACGAAGGTCTACACGTCCGACACCCACAACGCAGCGACCGACGGTGTCGTCGAGAACGGCACAGACGTGACCTTTACGATCACCGTCACCAATCAAGGAACCGCTGACGCAACCACCCTCGAAATCACCGACTACTACCCAACCGGCTTCGAACTCAGCGCCACCTCACCCGACAACACAGCCTGGACAGACAACGGCAACGGATCGGCCACCAGAACTGTTGGCCCCGTACCTGTTGGCGGCTCTCTCAATGTCACCATCACCATGACCGCGACCAGCGCAACCACAGGTGAACACATCAACCGCGCCGAGATCAGCGCCGACGACGGCAACGACATCGACTCAGTGCCGAACACGAACCCCGACGACGACAACCAGCCCGCAGCACCCGGCGACCCAACCGACGACATCACCAACAACACCAACGGCGACGAAGACGACCACGACATCGCCGGCATCAACGTCGAGCGATACGACCTTGCACTCACCACCGTGTACTCAAACGACACCTTTGGCGACCCAACCGACGGCGTGATTGAACCCAACACCGATGTCACCTGGACCATCGAGGTAACCAACCAAGGCACGGTCGACGCCGCAAACGCCGCCGTCACCGCATACCTGCCAACCGGCTTTGCCCTCAACGATCCTGCATGGACAGACAACGGCGACGGTACCGCCACCTATTCGGGCATAGCGCTGACTGCAGGCGACGCCACCAGTATCGAAATCACGACCACCGGCGTTGGCATCGTAAGCGGCAACTACGTCTTGTGGGCCGAGATCAGCGCCGATGACGGCAACGATGTGGACTCCACACCCGACACCGACCAGGCCAACGATGCCCAACCATCGAGCCCCGGTGATCCAACCGATAACGTCATCGACAACACCGCAGGCGACGAAGACGACCACGACCCCGCAGTTGTTGGTGTCGAAAACTACGATCTGGCACTCATCAAGTCGCTCACAAACGACGGCTTTGGTAACCCAACCGATGGCCAGACCGAGACCGGACGAGACGTCACGTTCACCATCACCGTCATCAACCAAGGAACGCTCGACGCCACATCCTTCACCGTCACCGACACTCTGCCCACCGGCGTCGATCTCAACGATGCCGCCTGGACAGACAACGGCGATGGCACCGCTAGCTACGTAGGCGGTCCACTCGATGCAGGCATGTCGATCGACATTCCGCTCATAGCCACGGTCAACACCGCAACGCTCGGCACCTTGGTCAATATTGCCGAGATCAGCACCGACGACGGCAATGACATCGACTCCACCCCCGACACCGACCCCGGCGACGACAACCAGCCCGCAGCACCCGGCGACCCAACCGACGACGCGACCAACAACACCAACGGCGACGAAGACGACCACGACATCGCCGGCATCACCACCGGTTTCTTCGACCTTGCCCTAACCAAGGTGTACACGTCCGACACAAGCCTCGACGGCAACAGCACCGACGGCCGAGTCCAAATCGGCGACGACGCAACATTCACCATCACCGTGAGTAACCAAGGAACGCTCGACGCCGACACGTTCGACATCACCGACTACATCCCTGCCGGCTTCGTCATGAGCGCAACATCACCCGACAGCGCAGCATGGACGAACAACGGTGACGACACGGCGACCATTTCTGGTGGCCCACTCGCCGCAGGCTCAACAACCAACGTCACCATCACCCTCACCGCAACTACCGCAACACCAGGTGAAATCGTCAACCGCGCCGAGATCAGCAGCGACACGGCAAACGACGTCGACTCCACCCCCGACACAAACCCCGGCGATGACAACCAGCCCGCAGCACCCGGCGACCCAACCGACGACGCGACCAACAACACCAACGGCGACGAAGACGACCACGACATCGCCGGCATCACCATCGACGTCTACGACCTCGAGCTGCTGAAGGACTACACCTCCGACACAAGCCTCGACGGGCTCAGCACGGACGGCGTAATTCAGACGGGCGACGATGTCACCTTCACCATCACCGTCGAAAACGCTGGAACGGTCGACGCAACAACCATCGAGGTTACCGACTATCTGCCAGCCGGCTTTGTGCTCAACGACCCAACATGGACAGACAACGGCGACGACACGGCAACCAAGACGTTCCCGGCAATCGCCGCAGGATCGAACGCCTCAGAAACCATCACGTTGACTGCCGTAGCGACCGGAGCAGGCCCACTCGTCAACTGGGCCGAGATCAGCGCCGACGACGGACTCGACATCGACTCCACACCAAACACCGACCCAGACGACGACGGCACACCGCCAAACGAGGACGACATCGATGATGCGCCAGTAACCCTCGACGCCTACGACCTCGCCCTCACCAAGGTCTACACCTCCGATACCAGCCGCGACGGCAACAGCACCGATGCGATCATCGACATTGGAGACGACATCACCTTTACCATCACCGTCATTAACCAAGGCACCGTCGATGCTGGCACCGTCGAGGTCACCGACCACTTCCCAACCGGCTTTGTGCTCAACGACGCAGCTTGGGCTGGCAACGGAAACAGCAGTGCAACCATCACTGTTGGTCCAATCGCTGCTGGTGACTCCATCGACGTGACAATTACGCTCACCGCCGACAGCCCAACCCTCGGCAACCAACAGAACCTCGCCGAGATCTCCACCGACGACGGCCAAGACATCGACTCCACACCAAACACCGACCCGGACGACGACGGCCCAATCACCGACGACGAGGTCAACAACGACGCAGGCGATGAAGATGACCACGACCCTGCGACGTTTGCCGTCGAAGACCTGCGCCTGTCCCTTGGCAACTTCGTATGGTTCGACGACGACAACAATGGCATCTTCGACATTGACGAAGAGCCTGTCGTAGGCGCAACGCTGGTTCTGCTCGACGGTGACGGCAATCCCGTGCTCGATGATGCTGGACAGCCACAAACACAAGTCACCGATGGCAACGGCCAATACCTCTTCGACAACCTGGTTGCCGGCACCTACATCGTGGCGGTTCCAGGATCAAACTTTGACACCGGCGGCCCGCTCGCCAACGTCGTCACGTCAACAGGTAACGACACAACCAGTGGCGTCGCCCCCGACCCAGACAACGACCTCGACTCCGATGACAATGGCCAGTTTGTCCTCGACGGCGGCGCAACCTCACAACCAATCGTGCTGAGTGTTGGTGACGAACCCGACGGCAACCACAACTTCACCGTCGACTTTGGTTTCACACCATCCACCGGCATTGGATCACAGGTGTGGTTTGACGCCGACCGAGATGGGCTACAGGACAGCGGCGAAACCGGCGTCTCTGGCGTTGCGGTCACCGTGATCCATGTCGACTCCGGCCACGTTTACGGCACAACCACGACCGACTCGACCGGAGCTTGGTCTGTGGTCGGTCTTCCTCCTGGCGATTACACCGTCATCTTTGATGATCCCGAAGGCCGGACATTCACCAGCCAGAACTCGGGTGACATCGCCCTCGACTCCGATGTAGCAACGGACGGGACAACCGCGGTCTACACCTTGTTAGCTGGCGAATTCGACCCCACGGTTGATGCGGGCATCGTTGGTGCCCAAAGCTCTCCGCCGCTCGCACTCACCGGCACAGCGTGGACAAGGATCCTGATGCTCTGGGCGTTTGGTTTGGCCGCCGTCGGTGCCGTGCTGGTCGCCGTTTCTTCTCGGAAGCCCGAAGATGACGAGGCTGTTGCCTAGCTGGCACCGTCGAGGTGTCCAGTCAGAACGTTGACCGTATTGACACCGATTTCCTCGACCGCGTACCCACCTTCCATGCAATACACGGTGGGTACGTTCAGGGCACCCAGCCGTCGGCCGTAGGTGGCGAAGTCGTCCGAGGTCAGTTTGAAGCTGCTGATCGGATCGGCCTCAAAGGTGTCAACGCCAAGGGAAATCACCAAAGCGTCAGGAGCAAACGTCGTGATGCGACCAAGCGCGGCGTCCAATGCTTCGAGCCAGAGGGAGAACGTGGTCCCTGGCAAGAGCGGATAGTTAGCAGTAAAGCCCTCGCCTGCTCCTACCCCTGTTTCGTCGGCGTATCCCATGAAGTACGGAAACTCATGCGCTGGGTCACCGTGCAATGAGGCAAAAAACACGTCGTCGCGTTCGTAGAAGATGTCTTGTGTGCCGTTGCCATGGTGAAAATCGACGTCGAGGACTGCAACCCGTTCGGCACCGTCGTTGCGGAAACCCTGCGCAGCGATTGCTGCGTTGTTCAGATAGCAGTAGCCGCCGAAGAAGTCAGCGGATGCGTGATGCCCCGGAGGCCGGCACAAGGCAAAGGCCGAGGGTGCTCCGCCCGATACAAGACGCTGCGCAGATCGGGCAAGCGATGCAGCGCTATAAGCGGCTTCCCACGTGCCGTTGCTGATCGAAGACTCGGCCGCAAAGGCGTAATACCCGAGTTTGCCATCGATGTGCTCGGGCACTCGTTGGTTCATACGGCGGGCCGGAAAGCACGTTGGTGTGAGATCGGTGCTGTGGCCGAGAGCGGTCCACTCGCTATAGGCCGTTCGCAGGAACTGGAGATAGCCAGCGTCATGTACGTCACCGAGCAGTGTGTCTTCAACCGGAGCGGGCTCAGCGTCATTGGTCAACCCCGCAGCAGCAAGCGCCGCGTTGATGTAGTCGACACGTTCAGGACATTCAAAGGGTCGAACCAGTTCGCCGCCGTGAAGCTCCCCGTTGGGAAAGTGCCGGCGATGGTCGTCGCTGCGGACGATCTTCACGAGTTACTCCGCTGGGTCGACGGGAGAGAGATCGCGGTAGGCGCCGCCAAAGAAGATCACGGGTGCCTTCGATTCATCGGGGACATCCATGCTGGTCACGTTGTAGAGGCCAAACTCGTGATCGCCGGCGTCGGTGATCTGATGTTCGGTCAGGGTCATCCAGGCCGTCGAACCCGCAATCCGTGGAGCGCCATCAACAACCTCCCAGTCGAGTCCTTCGAAGCGTTGATCGAGATCACGCATACAAGCGTTGCTGACATCGATCTGGTCCTCGCCCAACACGTTGACGCCCAATACGTCAGCCTTCTTTAACTGTTCCCAGCTGTAGGAGCCAGTGGTGCAAAAGAAGCCAGCGAGCGGCGGCTCGAGCGACACCGATACAAAGCTGCCAATCACCATGGCAACCGGGGCTTCATCAACCATTGCGGTCACGACGGTGACACACGTTGGGACCTGGCCCATGACTCGACGAAAGTACTTTGGATCGATTGGTTCGCTCATCTCCTAACCATAGAAGGCCAGGCCGACCCTGGGCCGAATCGCGCTCACTCAAGAAAATCCAATCACCTCACGAATCCGAAGCGTCACCTTTTGGAGTGCGCGAAACTGGACTCACGATGAACGGAGGAAACAACATGACCGAAGCCCGGATCATGATGATGAACCCAAACACCGGCCGCGAGGACACGACCATCGCCGTGGCGATCTACGAGCCAACGTCGGAAGCAATTTTGGCCGCCCTCGATGACCTCGACGAGCTTCCAAACGCTCAGCTGGTTGATGAGGTGCTGTCTCGGACGCCCCCAGAATTGTGGCAAGACAATAGTGCGATGTGGTTCACGACTACCGTGAAGCTCCATCTCGAAGCGGTCGGGTTTCTGCAGAAGCAAGGAAGGCCACAAGTGTTGTCGCTAACCCCAGCTGGCAAAGACTTTGTTTCCTCAGCGGGCTAACCCCGACGATGCAGTCCAGTGCTCACGCTTTGGGCTGGCTGCTCTCCGCTACCAGCGCTGACAACATCGGCGTTTGCATGAGCAGTTCGAGTACTCGGGACAACCCCTCGAGCGTGTCGAACAGCGCGTCAGCACTGGCTCGTTTGGGATCGAGATCATCGAGTAGCTCGATGCCGAGAAACAATGCACCTATGGCTTGGGCAATCTGTTCCTTGTCGATTAGCGATGCCGCCGGGACATCGCCGAGAACACGATCGATCGTCTCGGAGAGCAGCGCTGCCCATGGCTCCATCTCGGCATACAACTTGGGGCCCGTTTCGGAGTTCCCGCTCGCCCCAGCAAATGCCTGAATGAGCACGGTCATGTTGTCTGCAGCGAGATCGTCGACGTGAAGTTCCCGTGCGACCTGGATCATCTCGGTCAGCGTGGTTACGTGTTCTAGTTTCGCCCGATGATTGGCCATGCGACGAGCACTCATGGCCGCCACAGCAGCGATCACAAGATCGTCCACAGAACCAAAGTGGTAGAAGATCAACGCCTGGTTGAAATCTCCCTCACGGGCGATTGCTCGGGCGCTTGTCCCAACGATCCCCTCGTTCTTGAGCGTCCGAAGCGTCGCCTGCACAATACGTGCCTTTGTTTCGTCGCCAGAGGAGGTGGATCGTCGCTTTGCTTCAGTCATTACCTGTCTCACGCTACTCACCGGCGTGGGGGAACATGTTGTTGCTGATAGGCGTAGCCAACTACTTGTTGTAGTTCGTTGGCACGTCTCGGCACCTTGATGCCCTGGTCAGCAACACAGGAGTCTCCGTCGCACCGATGGGGATCGAGCATTCCGGAGATGGTTGCCCGGTTGTCCGACAGTGCATGAAAGAACCGTTCTGCCAGCGGCGCAAAGGCTGTGCCACGGAGCCGAAACGATGTTGCCCGCCACCGACGTGTTGCCCACAAACACATGAGGAACGCTTCGGTACCTACCCACGCCTGACCGGCATCGGTAACAACCATCAGCTCCACACGGAACCATGGGAGGTAGCCGTAGAGCTCGGTGATCTCTGGGTCACCGCAGGCCAGAAATCGAAGCTCGATGTGGGTTGGTTGAGTTGCTAGCCAGTGTCGGCAACGCCGGCACACCTCACAGCTCTCATCGTAGATAACGGTGAGCCGGGCCGGCGTTGGGAAATGTGGGTTGTTCATGCTGCGGTGCGTGGTGCAGGGGGTGGTGGAACAAAGGTGGTTGGAACCGCTGGGATGTACATCTCGCGGTCACCGGCCTTTTTGATCTTCCAAAAGACGGCCATGTTCACAAAGTGAATGACGCCGAGGCTTACCAGAAGCAGTCCGAGCTTGGTCACCAGGTTTTCGGTTGCTTGAACTGCAGTCGGTGCGCCTCCGTCGGCCTTAAAGATGAGCAAGGCATACCCGAGGTTCAGCATGTAAAAGCCGACCACCAGTAGCTGGTTGACCGCCCGGCCCATCATGGCGTTGTCGTTAAACACCGCTGCGAGGAAAACCGCTCCGTTCGAGTGGAGGGTTCGGGCCAGGATCGTAGTGAGGCCAATTGCCGCCACCGTGTAAATCACGTAGGTCCAGATCAGGTAGTCCATTGTTTGTTCCTTTCGAGAACTAAGTTGAGCACTCGCTCAACTCATGTCTCCAGTATGAGTTGAGCAGTCGCTCAAGTCAAGAACAATCGCTGTGCCGCGCGCTACACCACCAAAAATCAACAAAACCAAGCAGTGCCCTGTCCCCTTTTTGCAAAAAAGGGGCACGTCCCGGTTTGGCAATAGGGGTCCGACCCCACTGTCCACACCCCTGGCGACGCCGTCTCGGGCGTTCAGGCTTGCTGCTGCGGAATTATGACTTTTTGCGTTTTTGGATGTTGGCCCATTCGTCGCGGAGGCCCACCGTGCGATGGAAGACGGTTCCGTCGTCGATGTCGGCCGCAAAGTAGCCGAGGCGTTCGAACTGCACCACTTGTCCCGGCTCAGTCTCGGCCAATGCCGGCTCGAGCTTGGCTTGCACGGTTTCACGTGAATCGGGATTGAGGCTCGACAAGGGCTCAGTATCCCCCGACCCCGGATGAGAATCGGTGAGCAACCGGTCGTACAAATGCACGGTTGCATCGACAGCCGTCTCCGCAGAAACCCAATGGATCGTGGCCTTCACCTTGCGACCATCGGGGGCCTGTCCCCCAGCGGTCTCGGGATCGTAGGTGCAATGCACCTCGACCACATTGCCGTCATCATCGGTGACAACATCGGTTGCGGTAATGAAGTACCCAGCGCGCAACCGGACCTCGCGTCCGATCGTCAGGCGGTAGTACTTCGGAGGAGGGTCGAGTGCGAAGTCATCCTGCTCGATCCACAGCTCGCCGCTGAACGGAACTTCGCGGGTGCCAGCTGTGTCGTCCTCGGGATTGTTGATCGCCTCACGCATGTCGGCCTTGCCCTCAGGCCAGTTCGTGATAACCACCTTGAGCGGACGCAACACCGCCATACGGCGCAGCGCGATCTTGTTCAGCTCCGTCCGGATAAACGACTCGAGCAGTTCAATGTCGTGCGTGCTGTTCGCCTTCGACACACCAATGTGATCCATAAACGCACGGATCGATGCCGCGGGATAGCCGCGGCGACGCATGCCCCGCAAGGTCGGCATCCGAGGATCATCCCAACCATCGACACTGCCATCCTCGACCAACGCCTTGAGCTTGCGCTTCGACGTGATCGTGTGAGTGAGGTTGAGGCGAGCGAACTCGGTCTGCTCGGGCTTTTCGGAAGGAAGTTCGAGGTTCTCAAGACACCAGTCGTACAACGCACGGTGCGTATCAAACTCGAGCGTGCAAACGCTGTGGGTCACGCCTTCGATCGCATCGCTCTGCCCGTGCGCCCAGTCGTACGTCGGAAAGATGATCCATTCCGTGCCGGTGCGCACGTGATGCTCGCGACGGATCCGGTACAACACCGGATCACGCATCTGCATGTTTTCGTGGTTCATATCGATCTTGGCCCGGAGGACCTTTTCGCCATCAGCAAATTCGCCAGATCGCATACCGCGGAACAACGCCAGGTTCTCTTCGGCTGAGCGACCCCGAAACGGACTATCGATACCCGGAGTCGTAAACCCACCACGCTGCTCGGAGATCGTCTCTGCGTCCTGATCATCGACGTATGCAAGATCACGTTCGATCAACGACTCGGCCCAAAGGTACAACTGCTCGAAATAATCCGACGCGTACACAACGGAGTTGGGCTCGTACCCAAGCCAGCGAACATCCTCGAGAATGCCGTCGACAAAATCTTGATCTTCGGTTGCCGGGTTTGTGTCGTCGAACCGAAGGTTGCACACACCGTCGTAGTCCGACGCAAGGCCAAAGTTCAGACAGATCGACTTTGCATGTCCAACATGGAGGTAACCGTTTGGTTCCGGCGGAAACCGGGTTTGCACGCGTCCGCCATACAGACCAGACGTGTTGTCGCTGTTGATCTTCTCTCGAATGAAATCGAGTGAAACGTGCTCATCGGTGTCTTCAGGTGCGCTCACCCGTTCAGCGTACCGGCTAAGGATCTACAGAATCTGAGACAAGAAGAGCTTCGTACGATCCTCGGTCGGGTTCGTGAAGACTTGTTCAGGGGTTCCCGACTCCACAATGCGACCCTCGTCCATAAAGACCACACGATCAGCGGCAGCACGAGCAAAACCCATCTCGTGGGTGACAACAACCATCGTCATGCCGTCGTTTGCCAGCTCGAGCATGACATCGAGTACTTCCTTGATCATCTCAGGATCGAGCGCCGACGTTGGTTCGTCAAACAACATGACCTTTGGACCCATCGCCAGCGAACGGGCAATAGCAACACGCTGTTGCTGGCCGCCGGAGAGCTGACGAGGGTACGAGTCGGCCTTTTCAGGGATTCCGACACGTTGGAGCTGACGGCGTGCTTCGGCCTCGGCTTCGTCCTTGGAGCGCTTCCGGACCTTCTTTTGAGCCAGCATGACGTTATCGATCACGGTCAGGTGCGGGAACAGATTAAAGCCCTGGAACACCATGCCCACCTCGGCCCGGACAAGGTCCAGGTCGGTGTCCTTGTCCATCAGATCGACGCC
>JAULCF010086671.1:0-12605 GCA_032361265.1 Devaleraea mollis | reverse complement strand
AAACGCGTCGTCAGAAATCCGAGAATGAGACGCGGGAACTCTGTGGTTGTTGGCATGAAGCCGCTTGCTAAGGTGAAATGCACCCCGAAGGCTGTCGTTGGAGGTGTCCCGATCGCCCTACTAGGAGGACGGTCCGGATAATTCTCTAAGAAATTCGTGCCCAAAGGGCTTGGGCGCCTTTTTCAATTGCGTCGATCAGCTGCCGATATGAAACTATCTAGTACTGGAGAGCACCTTGATCCTAAGAATCTGTTTGATTTTCTGAAAACCGACATGCTTTCTCAGTCATATATTGAAGCGTCACGCCGCGGTCTCCTCCTATACCCATCGAGTACGTAAGAGAATGTGCGATTGCGCTCAAGGTCATGTCCTACTATGATGTTGTCTGATTACCTGTTCTCCAGTTTGTTAAAAGTTAATGGTCGGTGTTTTTAAAGGTATCTGACTAGGGCGCTGCTCTCAGACTTCTACTCTAGTTTAGAGCTCCGAGGCAGGAGATCCTGATTCTAGAATCTACGCAACTAGGATACTGTTGAGGCCCGCGGCAGCTCTGCTACTTAGAGTTTCCAATTGGACACTGAAGGAGAGCTTTAAAACGTCACTTGCGGCGCTGAGGAATAAGAAGGCCAACCGCTAGGAATAAATCTACGTTAACGTTAAATATTTTTGAATTCCTACGTGCTTTGCTCCATGCGAATTCGATTGGAGCGAAGCACGTCGGAATTCAAAAATAGTCTCGCTTTGAAGGCGCGACGGGCCCTCGAAGACAGAAGCTCTGTCCGCTCAGCTAGCTCAAATCTCACAATACGAGCTTCCTCCGAATTAGCCTTGCTCTTCTTGGTCATCTGATCGTTCTCCGCCTCGCAGCTGGTACCTAGAAGCTAGACGCTAGGAGGTACAAGGTCAAGAAGGTTTAGATGGCCAAGGAGATCCAGCTGGACAGCCTAGGCTCATTCGAAGAGCTGGTAATGTGAGAATTGAGCTAGCTGACAGGACAATACGAAGGCTGATGAGAGTTTTCCCTTTTCAGAGCAATTGCTGATAAAAGGTGGAGATCATCTCGCAGTTATTGCATCAGGTGGAGGGTAATTTTTTTTTGCGGACTAGGCTGTCTCGGGTTGTTATGCACCATGTGACCACTATTCGCAAGCACATAGCGTCTATGACGGCTAAAACAAAATATGTCGCGGCCCACTTCACGGAGGAAAGGTTGCAGTACCCGATTAATGGTTAATTAGTGGTTACAGCATTCTTTTGAGGAGAACGAGAGTACACGAGTAATCAGTACTGATTTCTGTTAAGCTTTGGTTAGGTTGATAACTTGTTGGCTTTCGTGTGTAAAAGACCTTTAAGCTATAGCTTATAGATCTTCTGCACACGAAAGCCAACAAGTTCTCAACCAAATCAAAACTATAGGGGGCTGATAAGCACTTAAATTAACCCAAACAGTCAAGGCAGTAGCTCAGGCAAAACCCGATGGGTATTTCTTATGTAGTCTAATACTCCACCCACAGAGGATTACGAAGGATTGGGCGCTGGCAGATCTTCCTCCTCGACGAGGCTCTAAAAAAGCTAAGTGAAAAACTTGCGACGGTGGACCGGAATATTAAACGGTCGAAAGAGGAGATCGCGGAGACTGTCACTCCTAGTAAGGATATGAAGCGGCGGTATACGGACAGATTGAGCCGTATCCCTGTGAGTACGCTCAGCGCGTGCGGCGTCGACTTAAGCCTTTAGTTTGACACCAAGACGCTTACCCTGTCAAACGATGTGAAAAACAAAATTGCACCGGCGTTAAGGACACTGAACTAGAGACTAAACACGCCGCTTGCGGCGCTGGAGAATGAGAAGGCCAACCTCCAGGAACCAATCTACCTTCGCCTGGAGCGATGCACGAAGGAATGCAAAAGTAGTCTCGCTCTGAAGGCGCAATGCGCTCACGAAATCAGTAGTTCTAGTTCTGTTCACTCGTCTATCTCGGGCGCTGGCAGATGAGGCTCGAGCCTCCCGCTAGATCTAGCAAAGCTAATTGAAAAACTTGCGGAGGATCTAGTCTCCTGCTAGATCCAAGAAAGCTAAGTGAAGAACTTGCAACGGTGGACCTGACTCTGGGACGGTCGGCAAAGGCGATCGCGGAGACTGTCAATCGTAGTAAGGATATGAAGCGGCGGTATACGGACAGATTGAGCCGTATCCCTGCGAGTGCCCTCAGTGCGTGCGGCGTCAACTTAAGCCTTTTGTTTGATGCCAAGACCCTGACCCTGTCAAACGATTTGGAGAACAAGATTTCGCCTGCGTTGAGGACACTGAACTCGAGCTTTAACAAGCCGCTTGCGGCGCTGGAAAATAAGAAGGCCAACCTCCAGGAACAAATTTACCTTCGCCTGGAGCGATGCACGTAGGAATGCAAAAGTAGTCTCGCTCTGAAGGCGCAATGCGCTGATAAAGAAAGCAGTTCTAGTTATGTTCACTCAGCTAGCTTGAGCGCTGTCAGATAAGGCTCGGGCCTCCCAATTGATCTAGCAAAGCTTAGTAAATAACTTGCGGAGGCTTGAGCATCCTTCCAGATCGAGCAAAGCTAGGTCAAGACTTTGCGACGGTAAACCTGACTCTGGGACGGTCGGCAGAGGCGATCGCGGAGACTGTCACTCATAGTAAGGATATGAAGTGGCAAGACACGGACAAATTGAGACGAATCCCTGCGAGTGCGCTAAGCGCGTGCGGCGTCTACTTAAGCCTTTAGGTTGATGAAAAGACGCTTACCCTGTCAAACGATGTGGGGAACAAGATTGCGCCGGCGTTGGGGACACTGAACTAGAGCTTTAACAATCTGCTTGCGGCGCTGGAGAATAAGAAGGCCAACCTCCAGGAACAAATCTACTTTCGTCTGGAGCGATGCACGTAGGAATGCAAAAGCAGTCTCGCACTGAAGGCGCAATGCGCTCACGAAGACAGTAGTTCTAGTTCTTTTCACTCGGCTAGCTCGGGCGCTGGCAGATGAGGCTCGAGCCTCCCGCTAGATCTAGCAAAGCTAATTGAAGCTCTTGCGGAAGCTCGAGCATCCTGCAAGATCCAACAAAGCTAAGTGAAGAACTTGCAACGGTGGACCTGACTCTGGGACTGTCGGCAGAGGCGATCGCGGAGACTGTCACTCATAGTAAGGATATGAAGCGGCGGTATACGGACAAATTGAGCCGTGTTCCTGCGAAGGCGCTCAGCGCGTGCGCGTCGTTTTAAGTCTTCAGTTTGATGCCAAGACGCTTACGCTGTCAAACGATGGGGATAACAAGATTGCGCCGGCGTTGGGGACACTGAACTAGAGCTTCAAAAAGCCGCTTGCGGCCAGGGAGAATAAGGAGGCCAACCTGCAAGAAAAATCTTCGCTCGCCCGGAGCGATGCAAGTAGGAAAGCAAAAGCAGTCTCGCGCTGAAGTCGCAATGCGCTGAGGAAGACAACAGTTCTAGTTCATTTTATTCGGCTATAGCCGAATGAAAAGAACTAGAACTATTAAGTTAGCTATAGCTCGGGCGCTGGAAGATGAGGCTCGAGCATCCCGCTAGATCAAGCACAGCTAATTGAAGAATTTGCGGAGGCTCTAGCATCCTGCTTGATCCAACAAAGCTAAGTGAATAACTTGCAACGGTGGACCTGACTCTGGGACGGTCGGCAGAGGCGATCGCGGAGACTCTCACTCATAGTAAGGATATGAAGCGGCGGTATACGGACAGATTGAGCCGTATCCCTGCGAGTGCCCTCAGTGCGTGCAGCGTCGACTTAAGCCTTTTGTTTGATGCCAAGACGCTTACCCTGTCAAACGATTTGGAGAACAAGATTGCCCTGCGTTGTGGACACTGAACTCGAGCTGTAACAAGCCGCTTGCGGCCCTGGAAAATAAGAAGGCCAACCTCCAGGAAAAAATCTTCGTTCGCCCGGAGCAATGCACGTAGGAAAGCAAAAGCAGTCTTGCACTGAAGAAGCAATGCGCTCACGAAAACAGTAGTTCTAGTTCTGTTCACTTGGCTAGCTCGGGCGCTTGCAGATGAGGCTCGAGCCTTCCGCTTAATTGAGAAAAGCTAATTAAAAAACTTGCGGAGGCTCTAGTCTCCTTCTTGATCCAGCAAAGCTAAGTGAAGAACTTGCATTGGTGGACCTGACTCTGGGACTGTCGGCAGAGGCGATCGCGGAGACTGTCACTCATAGTAAGGATATGAAGCTGCCGTATATGAAAAATCTGAGCAGTATCCATGCGAGTGAGCTAAGCGCGTTCGGCGTCGACCTAAGCCTTAATGTTGATGCAAAGACGCCCACCCTGTCAAACGATGCGAAAAAAAAGATTGGGCCGGCGTTGGGGACTTTGAACTAGAGCTTTTACAATTTGCTTGCGGCGCTGGAGAACAAGAAGGCCAACCTTCAAGAACAAATCTACATTCGCCTGGAGCGATGCACGAAGGAATGCAAAAGTAGTCTCGCTTCTAAAGGCGCAATGCGCTGATGAAGACAGTAGTTCTTGTTCTGTTCACTCAGCTAGCTCGGGCGCTGGCAGATGAGGCTCGGGCCTTCCAATGGATCTCGCAAAGCTTATTGATAAACTTTCGGAGGCTCGAGCATCTTTTCAGATCCAGCAAAGCTAAGTGAATAACTTGCAACGGTGGACCTGACTCTAAGACGGTCGGAAGAGGCGATCGCGGAGACTGTCACTCATAGTAAGGATATGAAGCGGCGGTATACGGACAAATTGCGCTGTATCCTGCGAGTGGGCTAAGCGCGTGCGGCGTCGACTTAAGCCTTTGGCTTGATGAAAAGACGCTTACCCTGTCAAACGATGTGGAGAACAAGATTGTGCCGGCGTTTAGGACACTGAACTAGAGCTTTAACAAGCCGCTTGCGGCGCTTGAGAATAGGAAGGCCAATCTCCAGGCAAATCAACGTTCGCCTGGAGCGATGAACGTAGGAATGCACAACTAGTCTCGCTCTGAAGGCGCAATGCGTTCACGAAGACAGTAGTTCTAGTTCTTTTCACTCGGCTAGCTCGGGCGCTGGCAGATGAGGCTCGAGTCTCCCGCTAGATCTGACAAAGCGTTTTTTAATTATGAAGAACTTGCGGAGGCTCAAGTCTCCTGCTAGATCCACCAAAGCTAAGTGGAAAACTTGCGATGGTGGACCTGTCTCTGGGACGGTCGGCAGGGGCGATCGCGGAGACTGTCACTCATAGTAAGAATATGAAGCGGCGGTATACGGACAAATCGAGCCGTATCCCTGCGAGTGCGCTAAGCGCGTGCTGCGTCGACTTAAGAGTTTAGCTTCATGCCAAGACGCTTACACTGTCAAACGATGTGGAGGACAAGATTGCGCCGGCGTTGAGGACACTGAACCAGAGCTTTAACAAGCCGCTTGCGGCGCTGGAGAATAAGAAAGCCAACCTTCAGGAACAAATCTACGTTCGTCTGGATCGATGCACGTAGGAATGCAAAAGCAGTCTCGCACTGAAGGCGCAATGCTCTGATGAAGACAGTAGTTCTAGTTCTGTTCACTCAGCTAGCTCAGACGCTGCAGATGAGGCTCGATGCTCCCGCTAGATATGTCAAAGCTAATTGAAGAACGTTTGGAGGCTCTAGCATCCTGCTAGATCCACCAAAGCAAATAGAAAACATTGCGACGGTGTACCTGACTCTGGGACGGTCGGCAGAGGCGATCGCGGAGACTGTCACTCATAATAAGGATATGGAGCGGGGGTAAAGGGACAAATTGAGCTGTATCCCTGCGAGCGCGCTAAACGCGTATGGCGTCGACTTAAGCTTTACGTTTGATGCCAAGACGCTTACCCTGTCAAACGATGTGGAGAAAAAGATTGCGCCGGCGCTGAGCACACTGAACTAGAGCTTTAAAAAGCCGCTTGCGGCGCTTAAGATTAGGAAGGCCAATTTTCAGGAACAAATTTTCGTTCGCCCGGAGCGATGCACGTAGGAATGCAAACGATGTCTCGCTCAGAAGGCGCAATGCGCTCACGAAGACAGTAGTTCTAGTTCTGTTAACTCAGCTAGCTCGGGCACTGGCAGATGAGGCTCGAGCCTCCCGCTAGATCTGGCAAAGCTAATTACAGAACTTGCGGAAACTCGAGTCTCCTGCTAGATCCACCAAAGCTAAGTGAAAACCTTGCGACGATGGACCTGACTCTAGGACGGTCGGCAGAGGCTATTGCGGAGACTCTCACTCATAGTAAAGATATGGAGCTGCAAGACACGGACAAATTGAGCCGTATCCCTGCGAGAGCGCTCAGCGCGTGCGCGTCGAATTAAGCCTTTAGTTTCATGCCAAGACGCTTACCCTGTCAAACGATGTGAAAAACAAGATTGCACCGGCGTTGAACACACTAAACTAGAGCTTTTACAATCCGCTTGCGGCGCTGTAGAATAAGAAGGCCAACCTCCAGGAACAAATCTTCGTTCGTCTGGAGCGATGCATGTAGGAATGCAAAAGTAGTCTCGCTCTGAAGGCGCAATGCGCTCACGAAGACAGTAGTTCTAGTCCTGTTCACTCAGCTAGCTCGGTCGTTGACAGATGCGGCTCGAGCCTCCCGCTAAATCTGGCAAAGCCAATTGAAGAAATTGCGGATACTCAAGTCTCCTGCTAGATCCACCAAAGCTAAGTGAAAACCTTGCAACTGTGGACCTGACTCTGGGACGGTCGGCAGAGGCGATCGCGGATACTGTCACTCATGTTAAAGATATAAAGCGGTGGTATACGGACAAATTGAGCCGTATCCCTGCGAGTGCGCTCAGCGCGTGCGAACTCGACTTATGCCTTTTGTTTGATGCAAAGACGCTGACCATGTCAAAGGATGTTGAAAACAAGATTGTGCCGGCGTTGAGGACACTGAACTAGAGCTTTAACGAGCCGCTTTAGAAAAAGAAGGCCAACCTTCAGGCAAATCTACTTTCGCCAGGAGCGATGAACGTAGGAATGCAAAGAAAATCTCGCTCTGAAGGCGCAATGCGCTCACGAAGACAGTAGTTCTAGATCTGTACACTCAGCTAGCTCGGGCGCTGGCAGATGAGGCTCGAGCCTCCCGCTGGGTCTAGCAAATCTAATTGATGAACTTGCGGAAACTCGAGTCTCTTGCTAGAACCACCAAAGCTAAGTTTAAACCTGGCGACGGTGGACCTTACTCTGGGACGGTCGGCAGAGGCGATCTCGGAGACTGTAACTCATAGTAAGGATATGAAGCGGCGGTATACGGACAAATTGAGCCGTATCCCTGCGAGTGCGCTCAGCGCGTGCGCGTCGACTTAAGCCTTTAGTTTGATGCCAAGACGCTTACCCTGTCAAACGATGTGAAGAATATGATTGCGCAGACGTTGAGCACACTGAACTAGAGCTTTAAAAAGCCGCTTTCGGCGCTGGAGAATAGCAAGGTCAACCTCCAGGAGCAAACCTATAGTCGCCCGGAGCGATGCACGTAGGAATGCAAACGATGTCTCGCACTGAAGGCGCAATGCGCTCACGAAGACAGTAGTTCTAGTTCTGTTCACTCAGCTCGCTCGGGCACTGGCAGATGAGGCTCGAGCCTCCCGCTATATCTGGAAAAGCTAATTACAGAACTTGCTGAAACTCGAGTCTCCTGCTAGATCCACCAAAGCTAAGTGAAAACCTTGCGACGATGGACCTGACTCTAGGACGGTCGGCAGAGGCTATTGCGGAGACTCTCACTCATAGTAAAGATATGGAGCTGCAAGACACGGACAAATTGAGCCGTATCCCTGCGAGAGCGCTCAGCGCGTGCGCGTCGAATTAAGCCTTTAGTTTCATGCCAAGACGCTTACCCTGTCAAACGATGTGAAAAACAAGATTGCACCGGCGTTGAACACACTAAACTAGAGCTTTTACAATCCGCTTGCGGCGCTGTAGAATAAGAAGGCCAACCTCCAGGAACAAATCTTCGTTCGTCTGGAGCGATGCATGTAGGAATGCAAAAGTAGTCTCGCTCTGAAGGCGCAATGCGCTCACGAAGACAGTAGTTCTAGTCCTGTTCACTCAGCTAGCTCGGTCGTTGACAGATGCGGCTCGAGCCTCCCGCTAAATCTGGCAAAGCCAATTGAAGAAATTGCGGATACTCAAGTCTCCTGCTAGATCCACCAAAGCTAAGTGAAAACCTTGCAACTGTGGACCTGACTCTGGGACGGTCGGCAGAGGCGATCGCGGATACTGTCACTCATGTTAAAGATATAAAGCGGTGGTATACGGACAAATTGAGCCGTATCCCTGCGAGTGCGCTCAGCGCGTGCGAACTCGACTTATGCCTTTTGTTTGATGCAAAGACGCTGACCATGTCAAAGGATGTTGAAAACAAGATTGTGCCGGCGTTGAGGACACTGAACTAGAGCTTTAACGAGCCGCTTTAGAAAAAGAAGGCCAACCTTCAGGCAAATCTACTTTCGCCAGGAGCGATGAACGTAGGAATGCAAAGAAAATCTCGCTCTGAAGGCGCAATGCGCTCACGAAGACAGTAGTTCTAGATCTGTACACTCAGCTAGCTCGGGCGCTGGCAGATGAGGCTCGAGCCTCCCGCTGGGTCTAGCAAATCTAATTGATGAACTTGCGGAAACTCGAGTCTCTTGCTAGAACCACCAAAGCTAAGTTTAAACCTGGCGACGGTGGACCTTACTCTGGGACGGTCGGCAGAGGCGATCTCGGAGACTGTAACTCATAGTAAGGATATGAAGCGGCGGTATACGGACAAATTGAGCCGTATCCCTGCGAGTGCGCTCAGCGCGTGCGCGTCGACTTAAGCCTTTAGTTTGATGCCAAGACGCTTACCCTGTCAAACGATGTGAAGAATATGATTGCGCAGACGTTGAGCACACTGAACTAGAGCTTAAACAAGCCGCTTGCGGCGCTGGAGAATAGCAAGGTCAACCTCCAGGAACAAACCTATGTTCGCCCGGAGCGATGGACGGAGGAATGCAAAAGTAGTCTCGCTCTGAAGGCGCAATGCGCTGACGAAGACAGTAGTTCTTGTTCTGTTCTTTTAGCTAGCTCAGACGCTGGCAGATGAGGCTCGAGATTCCCGCTAGAACTGGCAAAGCTTATTGAAGAACTTGAGGAGGCTCTTGTCTCCTGCAAGATCAACCAAAGCTCAGTGTAAACCTTGCGACGGAGGACCTGACTCTGGGACGGTCGGCAGTGGCGATCGCGGAGACTGTCACTCATAGTAAGGATATAAAGCGGCGGTATACGGACAAATTGAGCCGTATCCCTGTGAGTGCGCTCAGCACGTGCGGCGTCGACCAAAGCCTTTAGTTTGATGCCAAGACGCTTACCCTGTCATTTGTTTTGGAGGACAAGATTGCGCCGGCGTTGAGGACACTGAACTAGTGTTGAAACAAGCCGCTTGGGGCGCTGGAGAGTAAGTAGGCCAACCTGCAGGAGCAAATCTACGTGCGCCAGGAGCGATGTACGTAGGAATGCAAAAGAAGTCTTGCTCTTAAGGCGCAATGCGCTGATGAAGACAGTAGTTCTGATTCTGATTATTCGGATAGCTCGAGCGCTGGCAGATGAGGCTCGAGCCTCCCGCTTGATTAAGAAAAGCTAATAAAAGAACTTGCGGAGTTAGTTGTCTCCTGCTAGATCCACCATAGCTCAGTGAAAAACTTGCGACGGTGGACCTGGCTCCGGGACGGTCGGCAGAGGCGATCGCGGAGACTGTCACTCATAGTAAGGATATGGAGCGGCAGTATACGGACAAATTGAGCCGTATCCCAGCGAGTGCGCTCAGCGCGTGCGGCGTCGACTTAAACCTTTAGTTTGATGCCAAGACGCTTACCCTGTCAAACGATGTGGAGAACAAAATTACGCCGGCGTCGAGGATCCTTAACTGGAGCTTTAACAAGCCGCTTGCGGAGCTGGAGGATAAGAAGGCTAACCTCCAGGTCCATCTACGTTCGCCTGGAGCGATGTACGTAGGAATGCAAAAGTAGTCTCGCTCTGAAGGCGCAATGCGCTGATGAAGACAACAGTTCTCATTCAGTTTTTTGGATAGCTCGAGCGCTGGCAGATGAGGCTTGAGCCTCCGGCTAGATCTAGAAAAGATAAGTGAAGAACTTGCGGAAACTCGAGTCTCCTTCTGGATCCACCAAAGCTAAGTGAAAAACTTGCGACAGTAGACCTGACTCTGGGACGGTCGGCAGAGGCTATCGCGGAGACTGTCACTCATAGTAAGAAAATGAAGCGGCGGTATACGGACAAATTGAGCCGTATCCCTGTGAGTGCGTCCAGCGCGGGCGGCGTCGACTTAAGCCTTTAGTTTGATGCCAGGAAGCTAACACTGTCAAACGATGTGGAGAAAAAGATTGCGCCGGCGTTGAGGACACTGAACTCGAGCTGTAACAAGCACCTTGCGGCTCTTGAGAATAAGAAGGCCAACCTCCAGGAACAAATCTTCGTTCGCCTGGAGCGATGCGCGTAGGAATGCAAAAGAAGTCTCGCTCTGAGGGCGCAATGCGCTGATGAAGACAGTAGTTTTAAGTCTGTTTTTTCAGATAGCTTGAGCGCCGGGAGATGAGGCTTGAGCCTCCCGCTAGATCTAGAAAAAAAAGTAAAGAACTTTCGGAGGCTCGAGCATCCCGCTAGAAACCACAAAGCTAAGTGAAAACCTTGCGACGGGGGACCTGACTCCGGGACGGTCGGCAGAGGCGATCGCGGAGACTGTCACTCATAGTAAGGATATGAAGTGGCAAGACACGGCCAAATTGAGACGTATCCCTGCGAGTGCGCTAAGCGCGTGCGGCGTCTACTTAAGCCTTAAGATTGATGCAAGGACGCTTACCCTTTCAAACGATGTGGAGCACAAAATTGCGCCGGCGTTGAGGACACTAAATTAGTGTTTAAACAAACCACTTTCGGGGCTTGAGAAAACCAAGGCCAGCCTCCAGGAGTAAATATGCGTGCGCCTGGAGCTATGTACCTAGGAATGCAAAAGTAGTCTCGCTCTGAAGGCGCAATGCGCTCACGAAGACATTAGTTCTAGTTCTGTTCACTCAGCTATCTCAGGCGCTTGCAGAAGAGGCTCGAGCCTCCCGCTTGGTCTAGCAAATCTAATTAAAGAACTTGCGGAAACTCGAGTCTCCTGCTGGATCCACCAAAGCTGAGTGAATAACTTGCGACAGCAGACCTGACTCTGGGACGGTCGGCAGAGGCTATCGCGGAGACTGTCACTCATAGTAAGAAAATGAAGCGGCGGTATACGGACAAATTGAGCCGTATCCCTGTGAGTGCGTCCAGCGCGGGCGGCGTCGACTTAAGCCTTTAGTTTGATGCCAGGAAGCTAACACTGTCAAACGATGTGGAGAAAAAGATTGCGCCGGCGTTAAGGACACTGAACTAGAGTTTATACAAGCCGCTTGCGGCACTGAAGAATAAGAGGGCCAACCTCCAGGAGCAAATCTATGTGCGCTTAAAGAGATGAACGTAGGAATACAAATAAAGTTTCGCTCTGAAGGCGCAATGCGCTGATGAAGACAGTAGTTTTTGTTCTCCTCACTCAGCTAGCTCGGGCGCTGGCAGATGAAGCTCGAGCCTCCCTCTTGATCTAGCAATTCCAACAGAAGAAGTTTCGGAGGCTCGAGTATCCTGCTAGATCCAACAAAGCTAAGTGAAAACCTTGGCACGGTGAACCTGACACTGGGACGGTCGGCAGATGCGATCGCGGAGACTGTCACTCATAGTAAGGATATGAAGCGGCGGTATACGGACAAATTGAGCCGTAACCCTGCGAGTGCGCTCAGCGCGTTCGCGTCGACCTAAGACTTTGATTTCATGCCAAGACGCTTACCCTGTCAAACGTTGTGGAGAACAAGATTGCGCCGGCGTTGAGGTCACTGAACTAGAGCTTAAAAAAGCCGCTTGCGGCGCTTGAGAATAATAAGGCCAACCTCCAGGCAAATCAAAGTTCGCCAGGAGCGATGAACGTAGGAATGCAAAAGAAGTCTCGCTCTGAAGGCGCAAGGCGCTGATGAAGACAGTAGTTCCAATTCTGTTTATTCGGATAGCTCGAGCGCTGGCAGATGAGGCTTGAGCCTTCCGCTAGATCTAGAAAAGATAAGGGAAGAACTTGCGGAAACTCGAGTCTCCTGCTAGATCCACCAAAGCTAAGCGAAAACCTTGCGACGGTGGACCTGACTCTGGGACGGTCGGCAGATGCGATCGCGGAGACTGTCACTCATAGTAAGTATATGAAGCGGCGATATACGGACAAATTGAGCCGTATCCCTGCGCGTTCCATCAGCGCGTGCGCGTCGATTTAAGCCTTTAGTTTGATGCCAAGACGCTTACCCTATCAAACAATAAGGAGAATAAGATTGCGCCGGCGTTGAGGACACTGAAGCAGAGCTTAAAAAAGCAGCTTGCGGCTCTTGAGAATAAGAAGGCCAACCTCCAGGAGAAAATCTACGTTCATCTGGAGCGAAGAACGTAGGAATGCAAAAGTAGTCTTGCTCTTAAGGCGCAATGCGCTGATGAAGACAGTAGTTCTGATTCTGTTTATTCGGATAGCTCGAGCGCTGGCAGATGAGGCTTGAGCCTTCCGCTAGATCTAGAAAAGATAAGGGAA